>BLKR01011162.1:0-37569 GCA_011170035.1 Teleogryllus occipitalis
TGACGAGGGGTTGGCAGAGACCGGTGGTAGGGCTTGGTCTCGATAATTGTCGTTTAGTGTGGAGAGGCTATTGAGTCCGCGGCACCCAGGGACGGTCATAAAACCTTTTGAACGGCGCGGCCACGCACCTAAGCGGGTGGGGCGGCGGTCAGCATACTATGGCCATTATTTTATTTTATTATATTATTATTTCGGAGGACGTACCGTTACAATATATATATATATATATATATATATATATATATATATATATATATATATATATGGGGCTGTATGATTGTTATATAGTGAATTAATTTACTGAGTGTAATATCTTGCAAAAGTGTAGTTTATACAGTTCAAAACACACTGTTGGTGTGGCTAAGATCAAGGTAAGTCCAGTATTCCATGAGAAAGCACAATAGAAGCACACTGAGAATATCACAGTAAATAATGAAAGACATGCCTTTAGAGAGGTGGAATCACAATGCACATTCGAACGTATAAATTGCAGTGAGGACACAATAAATGCTGTAAAGGCAACCTGGCAATGGTTATCAGTAACTTAGGAATGCACGAGCTGTAGCAGCACACGCGCGCCGAGAAGACTTACGATGACGTCCGTCTTTAGGTCAGTTGTTCAGGTGACCTCCGGAGATCCAGACGCGTCCGTAGATGGCTCGCATAAGGAATGCAAGCACATAAACTTCTCAACAGACAGCGGGGAACAGCAGTTTGAATTGTTAGTAGTTACCATACCGAACAATGCATTACTCGTCGCCGTAGCCGGTAGGACTAATTAGCGAGCAACATAATTATGCGTGATATGAAATATGCAATAACTACATAGATGCAGTTTAGATAGTAGCTCGTACGAACTTTCACTGTTTATAATGAGAATGACGTTCAACTAATCACAGTTGGCCTCAATACGTTGGAATTAAAAATGTTTAATGCCGTGCTTAGATTATAATTCAAAAAACTCATTTAATCATTGGGCAAGTTGAAAGTTCGAAATTTTAAAAAGTGTGACGAGGTTAACATATCAAGTAACTTGAATGGTGCAATATTTTCTCAAAAGGGCCTCACTGCTAGCGGCTTGCGGTCAACCCACGTAGGTTGGTTCTATGAAATTTGCGATCAGGCGCCTGATTGTCGAGTGCATAACATAACGTAATGGGAGTGTTGTGTGTTTAAATATTTATTTATTTTTTATTTTACGTCAAAAAACAGTTGAAACTGCGTATGACGTGCTATGGGGAGAAGTGAATTCTGTGCACATTTTCAAAATTCTGTGATCCATACACTGAGTCATAAACTACATAAATTTTTGAAAATTAAAAAAAAGCTCTCATGTAATAAAATCTATTTTCAAGGATAAATAAGCAATAAATTTGGGCTCTTATCCATGATGTCCTTTCTCAAGGAAATTATACTTTCTCCCGCAACAACATGGAAACGATCATTTAAATAACTATATTTCCCAATGAATTCTAGAAGACGTGCACAGATAATGAAGTTACATTTATGTCCAGAAGCAAAACAAGGGGCCATCTCAGCATTTGCTCAATGGACTAGGGAAACTGGACGAAAAGCCTGATCGAGATGGGTTACAGAGTACAGAATGCAGTATAATACTTCGAGACAATTACTTGTACGATCCTTAATTACTGTTCTATGGCAAGGTGCGCATATTAGATCATGCGTGTGTGCTTATCGAATTAATGTATTAAATAAGCCTGTTCCAACAATCAACACTGAGAATATCTAGTGCAAAAGTGTTTTCGTGAAGTCTGCTTGCATTAAATGAATGTACCGCTCTCGTCGTTTTCTTAAAGCCCCGCCGGTAAGACAGGAGCCTTCGTTCTTCAGCAAGCTTCTTCCACTTCGTTGAGCGCCGCGTAAACGAAACGTCGTGTAGGAGAACATGAAGACGTTGGCCAGCAGCAGACATGTTGCAGGGGCATAGTGGTAGTAGAATTTCGCCCACGTAGCTGCAACAAAACCATTGAATGGCGCTGTGTTTAAGTTCGAAACAGTTATGTATTAACTAATGTTATTAATATAAATGCAGCTTTAAAACTAATACCTTGATTTTACCATATTATTATTATTTATTTTTTCACAGCTTTCTGGTACATGTTTGAGGAGTCATACAGATATTTCTATCAAAGCATGGTTTCCGTAGTACATTACTTTTAACAAAAGTTTATTTATTTTAAGAACTTATTAGAAGGTAAACATTTCTACAAATATAAATTTAAACACTTAGTTTATAAATTAAAAAGTATATAATTCTTTAACACAAATTTATTTAGGAACCCATAAATCTTCTGACTAAAGAACACGTGCTCAGGATCACAGCTTTCTGTAGATTGATGATAATGTTCGTATCGATCCCCAGTTTTTTCAGAGAGTGCTTCAGGACGGTAGGTATCACACCTGTTGCTGAGAGGACGATCGGCACAATCTCCACCTCCAATACATGCCACTGCTCCTTTATAACTTCTGCAAGTTCCCTGTACTTTTGAATTTTCTTTTTGTGTGTTGTGACGAGGTTGCTGGTATCTACAACTGCTATGTCTATCAGACATACTTTTCTTTTAGATTTATCCCAGAGTATTACATCCGGCCTGTTATGACGAACTGTTCTGTCGGTCAATACGCTTCGGTCCCAGAGTAATTTATAGATGTTATTCTCGATGACATTTTGTGGATGGTACTTGTAGTAAGGTGTATCAAATTCACTAGCAGTTCCACATTTCCTTGCAAGTTTGGCGTGGATGATTCGTGCTACCATATCGTGCCTCTGTTTATAATCCGTTGGGGCCAGCATACTGCAGCCCGTAGTAATGTGCTGGATCGTTTCTTGGCCTACACCACAAGCCCGGCAGATATCAGAAGGCACTTCGGGGTCTTTAATAATGTGCTTGAGATAATTTCGTGTTGCAATTACCTGGTCCTGGATTGCTATCAAGAATCCTTCAGTCTCGGGGTAGAGTTATCCTATTTTAAGCCACTTGTACGACAAGCAGGCGTCGACATTTGATTTGGCTATTTCTGTAGGATATCTCCCATGGATATCCCCCGCTTTTTGTTTCCATTGCTCTAAGAGCTCGGCTTGTGTTGGTTGTTCAATACATTTTTTTGTTTAAGGTTGAGTGGTGTATAGTTCTCGTCTACTTGCTGTATCACTCTGTATAGCTGAGATGACAAGGCTTTCTCATTGAAATACTCTCTCATGTTCGTTATCATTTTTGCATGGAGATTACCAATATTGAAGATGCCCCTACCCCCTAATTTCCTTGGTAGTGTTATTCTTTGGATAGAACTTTTTGGATGGTAATATTTGAAACGAATCATTTGGACCCTGATAATCCTCTCCAGTGAGTCCAAATCAGTTCTGGTCCATTTTATAATGCCTAATGAGTAAGTAATCACCGGATTGGCATATGTATTAATTGCTGTTGTAAGATTACGAGAGTTGAGGGAGGTCTTGAGTATGGTATTCCGTCTGTTGGTAAACTCTGTTTTTAACTTCTCTTTTATCTGACTGTGTATTCTTCTTCTTCTTCTTCTTTTTCTTCTTCTTCTTCTTCTTCTTCTTCTTATAGTAGTTATTCCTCTACTTCACGGCGACAGTTGTTGAGTCGGTTGAATATAAACTCTATCCAGGTTGCAACCAGCTTTCTAAGGAGCATGTATAGGGACTGCCGCAACTTTACCATACTTTGCGTAAAACGTGGGCTGTTCCAAATAAAGCAATGTCTTGCACATCCCGGTCTTGTGAATGACCTGGGAGTTTACCCAAGTTCTTAAGTTCTTGCACCTGTGCTTCTACATCCCACGTTCGGTTGATCTTGATTTCCGAACTCCTGCATTTTGGACATTTTTCTACCTCCCTGGTTACGTTTTGATGGCACAGCAAGGCCAGATCTACAAGTTGACACGTTTTTTCTCCAAATACCGGTTGAGAATATCCGGATAATTTGCCGATATCTTACGATAAGTTTGAATTTGTGTGTCGAACAATATTGAACACAGTCCAACAGACGTCACCGGTTTTGGTGAGTATTCGTACTACTTGGAGCATGCGTTTGAAACTTCAAGGGCATTACAGATTTACCAGAGGAAGTAAGTACAAACCCTGTCGTGTCTTTTCAATTATTCGGTCTTTGCTGAAATCAGACAATTTGAGACGATTTTATCAACGGTTTCTACTTGTTCGTGGCAAATGTGACATTTATCATCTTGGAGAAGTCATAATGTCGTGTTTTCGACATCTGATCTTGGGCATCTATTAAAACTGCTTCCGATCCTGGCTTCAGTCTGCCCCTTTTTAGCCGCATGCCCTCCTATGTCACCCGGATCCCCGGTCGACCCGGCGCACGGTGTTTCGTTTGGGACATTTGGCTGACCAACATTAATATCTCGAAAACTACCGGTTTGATTTTTATAAAATTTTGAACAAGCATTTGCACAAAGAACTTAAACATGTGTGTTAAAAAGTATAGTATGTATCTTTACATTTTCCTACAAAACTGTCAGATTTTGAAATAGCATATGCAATAAAACTCTAATTTAATTAATACACTGAGTGAAAAAAGAACAAATAATTAACAGAATACTATTTTATCTAATTGTATAACTTTCTAAAATGTTATTTGTTAGTATAATTAATATAAATATGAATACTATTAGAATTCGTTAAATCAATTTATCATTTGAGATTTAATATTCTACCCATTTGGCTTCGAACTTACTAGTAATATTGAAATTAGTCAGAATCAGAGGCGTCATCCCATTCATCAGATAAAGATGAAGTAGCTAAAAGTTTTCGCACTTCCTCTGATAAACCATACACTTTTCTTTTTGGGCTTTTTGCCACCCTGGAAATATATGGATCAGAGTATATGAACAACTTGAGTAGCATGAGGGAAATTATTTTGTTAGTGACATATATTTTAATGACAGCTGTTTTCTTAATGAACATGAATTAACAGGTCTGCAGCAACATGAGTACAAAGGTCTGAGGTTTTGCCATAAAATGACCTTTCTTCCCCTATTAGGCGTTTCGGCATAGAATTGTAATGGTATCAGCAATACAATAAACAATCATTACTATGAACCGAGTCTGCAAAATTTCGCTTGTAACGGCTCTTACCCCTACTTCCATCACATCCCCACTTAGAAATTAAAATAAAATTGTATTCCTGATCTGAAAATTCTGAATAATTTCGTTCTACACAGTACATATGCAATTGACAGTGTGATTAAAAAGACATTGTCAAATTTTTTGTGAAAGATTCCTTGATAGTGATACTATTTTCAGGGAAAAGACATTTGATTTGCCCTGTTTTGCTGCATAATAAGAGGAATACATAGTCCAGCCATAGTCTTTCGCATTTACAGGCATTTCCTTGCATTGGTTCGCAGAGAGTTTAAAATATCTATCATTAGTGAAAATGCTCCACCTGCAGCCATTTGTCGAAGTTTTCTGTGAAGAAGAAATCGAGCTTTTTTCATTCTTGTGACCTGTTGGGGAGAGGGGGTACTTAGTTCCCAACGATTTCTGTTTTATCCCTCTTGCCTTCAGTACGTAAATTCATTTGCGAAGCTATGTTTCATCCACATGTGTTCTCTCGGCTAGTTATTTAGCTTTTATCCTTTTTGATCGCTCAATACTTTCCCAAAAAGATTTGATCTGGCGATCCACACAACCTAACAGTACTTTCGCATGGAATGGCTTGATACACAATGTCCTTAATCAGTACCATCTAGCCACTTTCTAGTCGACTTTTCGAAAGACCCTTCATTTCTGAAGCACTTTATCTACCTTTCACTTATTTTAGCGCACACGATGCTGAGTGTGTTTTATAGATTATGTTACTTCTGAAGATCTAAACACACCATTATATTCTTATAATCCACATCTCTGTCTGTGCGCCAATCAGTTTCGCGCAATACTTCGAAGAGTGAACGCCCAGTGAGTAATCGCGCTGTCGCCGAAAAGAGGTGATAATTATCAGGTGCACTTCTCTGCAATAAGTGTGACGATAATATTGTAGAGAAACCTTTTCATAATGCATGTATATTAATTTCAAAGCGGAGAAATGCGGAGGGAATTTTGTAGATCATCATTTATTTTCAATCCCCTGAGACTGAATCTTATGGATCAGCACCTTATAAACACTGAGACCATGCACTCTGGATATTTATCTACAGAACGGGTCAAAAACATCGCCCAAAAGTGGAACTTCGAAAAATGGGTTTTGGCCAGCTGGATGTCTCAAACAAAACACCGTGCGGTTCCAAGCGGCCGCCTCTCCAACTGGATTTGTGTGCGTATGTTTGCAGCCCTGCAACCGTTTATCCACCCTCCACCTTCCTCGTGCTATCCTCCGCCTGCTACCCGGGACAAGGCTACCCCAACTCCGCCTGCTACCCGGGGCAAGGCTGAGCACCGACCTGCGTAGATAGAACGTTCCCCGGCCATGTTAGCTATCACATCAATTCTTTCTTTTTTATGATTTATTCTAGCTTTGCCATTGGGTCTCAGCAGCTGCATAAGATAGATACATTGATACGAGATATATACAAGATTCATTTGATACACTATATACAGAATTTTAATTTTAGATATAATTCAGTTTAGAAATTATATAATTTATAATGAGAAACGTCTCATCAGTTCATGTCTATGGGGGATCGAATAATTCTTTTGGTAGCTTCATTTTTAATCTTTGCGATGATTTTGATTACATATGTGAAAATGAATGGCTGAAGGGATCTTTAGTATTTGGGAATAGAATTTTACGGCAAAGAGGGAATCACATCGATTCTGCAATTACACCACACGCGACGCACTTTGCCTGCTGCTGAAAGTTCTTCTGCGTCGTTAGGTATCTAATATAAACAGTGCTGACGAAAGAAGTCTCAGTAGGAATTTTCCACTTCTAGAACATTTCGAAATCACACAGGAAGTGGCAGAGAGAAAATTAATACGCAATACCTTCTAGACAATCAGAAAACAATTTTCTAGAACAGAGAACAAGGGATTGAAGCTTTGAGGGTAACAGTTTACGGAGGAGCAAACATTTCGGTTCAGACCGTTCGCGGGACACACGAGTCGCGTCCGCGCAAGTTCACATTTTTACTTTTCCGCCTGAGTTGCGAGTTGGCGCTCTTCTATATATTTAAAAAAATAAGGTATTCCGCCATGGCTTTGTTTGGAGCTTCTACGTAACCGATTGTATTTACTTTTCCTTTAAATGAAAGAATGTGATCCCTAGATGTGTTATAAGTTTTTGTTTGTGTTGATTCCCCAGGATTTACGGTGTAAATTAATGAAATAAATAATTTTTTAATAGTACGCTTATCAGAAGTCAATTGTTTTCTTCCAAAGGCTGTGTTTCAATATCGATAGCTGTACGTATTGATGCGTGTATTGTTTACAATTTGTCTAGGTTGTGTTTCAGGAGCAATATTTGTATTTTGGTAGCGACTGTGTTTGCATCAATTTTGTTTTCGTGGTGTATTTGGTAGATAAATTCGAACAGTGGGTTTTATTCGATATTTATTTAAATGTCTGTATTGTTCTGCTGTGTACTTCCTGTGTAAGAAAAATTCTGCAAACCAGATCACTTTGTGTTGTTTAAATAGAAAAATAAGTTCTAGCAACATGTCAGAAGAAATGAAACAATTGTTTATAGGATATGCGCGGACAACAAAAAACTTCAGAAAGAATATTCGTCATTATAATTATAGCCTGCCTTCTGTGTCATTCGGCGCTGATATTACATTGCCACCTGATTCAGTTGTGAGCCACATGTGTTCAATTGTGTAAGTGTTAATATAGAACAATCGATTTTGTGCTGCATAATATCTAATCATGACTATAAAAGTGAATATTTGCAGAAATGAAACAAATAGCATTAAAGAAGAGAAGTTTTTTTCTCTTTATTCTTCCTATTTAAGAATTTGCTTTTGTGAACATTAGTCTAGGCACATTATTTTACATTTATCTCAGATATCACCGTCAAATTTTGAAGGGTTTCCACTAGTTTATTTAAAATTCGTAACTAGATCGATGGACGCTAAAGCAGCAAAATTTCACGAAGATCGCTGAATGCAAAAATGCCGTTTGTGAATCGTCTAAAACTGTGGGAGATTATTGCCAGTTATTGCAAAATCGCGGTCGTAGCCGAAACTGTTAAGAGCAAAGTTTCTCATATAACAGCTAATTCTTTCATTAAAGTAAGGTTCCGAAAACTGTCTCAACCTGTTGCACGTTGGCGCAAATTGGCGTAACGAGTGTGGTGATCCGAAGACGACCGCGTTGCTACCTGCGAAGGACGCCCGCCAAGATACTTCCGGGGGCGTATTCTTCACGGCCTTGCTACATTCAAAAGAAATAAAAGAAGTCATCTTCGTCAACATATTATCATACATAATATGTTGACGAAGATGACCTCTTTTATTTCTTCTCATAAGAACGTCAACAACACCACATCAGAATTCCCACAACTTGCTACATTCGTCTGACACCAGCACCGAGCCCGTTTCCGAGGCCTGAGATGACTGGCAGTCGTTCACCTGCAAAGGGCGTCCACAGCGAAACAACTGAGCGGAACGATGTCATTTTTCGGGAAACCAAGCAAATATTTAAATGCTGGTCTCTTCAAGCAAATGATAGAAGAAACCCTTGTTTATTTCTAAAGCAAAAAGAGATTTTAAGATTCCAGTGTGTGTAATTTGCGGGACTGCGCTTTGGCCTCTTTTCTTTCTTTTGTAAATTAATTATAAATTTATTTTAATTTTTCTATTGAGATAGTTGAGCTGGATCCGATTCTAAAATTTACTTAATTTCAATTCTGATCATTAAATTTGTTTATATTTACATCATAAAATAAGTGTATTTCCTTTCTGGAAACCCAAATCTTTCCAAACACCGAAAATAAGGAGTCCGGAACGTCTCCTGAGTTACAGCACCCAAAACCAAATATCGAAACGTTACAATATTTATTTCGTCTTTCTGACAAGGTTTATTTTGAGTAATCTAAACATTTATGAAGCGTAAATTGCATTCGAAGCATATACTCTTTTAAAAATATGTTCTTCTATATAAATGTATAAAATTCAATTTCACAAGCTACTATTTAGAATATTTCACATTTTTAATTAAATAAAATGTGTTATAATAATAAATTATTAATTCCATATTGTGACATACCAACATGTCACACATTTATTTACTAATATTTGTCGTAAATGGGGTAAATATACAAGGATAAACAAATAGAAATATGGTGCCCTAGCAACGGCAGCCGAGTTGTTGTCAAGGTCAATAAACTTCATTCTGGCATTGGACCTGAGGGCACGGCTAGCTGATCAAGTAAACAATTTAGGGATTGGTTGAAAAAGCAATGACAGTCTAGGGCATTGCTTTTTGATTATGTAATCAATTTAGGGATTGGCCAGGAGAACAGTGACAGTCTCTTCACGACGGAAGTGCGTCGAATGTTTCTGGTGAAAAACAGTAGAAAGAAATACGCCGAGTCTTGAAGGGCTGAACAGAAAGATTATTTTCACATTCTGACATATGTCGTGGTGCTGTGCGTGTCGCTCGCGGATGATTAATTTTGTGAGATTGGAACTTGTAATTTTTTCTTGAGAGTGAATAGTTATCGGACTTCGAGTAATTCTTGAGTGCGACGAACGGAAATTAGAATTTTCTCGGGATGAAATAACGTGATGGACTTCGAATGATTTGCTGTGTAAAAATGTGTAACTTGTAATTTTCATGTGTGAGCTAATAACTTCAGACTGATAGAATTTATAAGATCTACAACAAGTTGGGACTCTGAATATTTTTGCGATATGCGGAAATTAGAATTTGAATGAATTTGTACGCAACAGGACTTGGAATAGTTTGCTGAACTTTAACATTCTCGTCGCGTAATCAGAAAGAACTGGGAACTTTCGCGAAGTAAATTAAATTAGAACTACAAGTATTTTCGGCGGGGAGGATCAGTGACTCGACATTTGTGGAAGAGCAGGAGAGAAGAATATGGTACTTGGACTTTGGAATCCTCGTCACCGAGAAGAAGAGGAAAATGGTTCTTCGTGGCGCCTTCGTTCAAGTGCGCGCGAAGATGGATACTGCAGGATTAAGTTCGAAAGAGCTCATAATCAAAAGAAAATTCTTTAATTATTACGAATTTTTCAAGTCATATTTTTGCCTAGCATTGAGAATAAACCATAAGTTTCTTTTTATATAGAACAAACGATTTTAAATTGGCCAATTCCAGCTAATAAGTAGCTAGAGAATATATATTTGTTTTCAGATTCCTCGCCACTCTGTATAGATGGCAGATCGGATAATCGGCTATTAGTAGGAATTATATATATATATATATATATATATATATATATATATATATATATATATATATATATATAATTCCAATATACATTCAATATCTAATAAGCCAATTAATTTTTAAACAACGAATTGGACATTAACACACGTCCCCTAATTTACGCTCACAATGCGTATCAGTTCTACATCTTAATTCTAATGTATTATAAAATACATTACTAAATATTGTTTCTCTAGAAACTGTTTATTTTATGCAATAAGAGATATATTACGAGTTCGGTGCAACAAATAGTACAATTTCAAAAAGTTGAAGCATTAATGCTATGCCTCCTCTAATTTAAAAGCATGCAGTTCTTGTGAATCGTGTTGTGCTGTGTTCCATTGCAAATACTTACGGCTGAACCAGCAGCTGTACAATCCGATCTCTGGCTTCTGCACCCAATCAGGAAGACCCGGCGAGTAGTTGAGGGCGACGGCGATGGCCACGATGATGGTGGGGCCGCTCCACGCGAACAGCGAGTAGTACAGCAGGCGGCGGTCAGGGGATCTCTCGTTGCTGACGGGCAGCACGGCCCTGCAACGCAACATCCCACTCGGTCACAGGGGAGGACCCTGGAAGGTCTTCCGAGGATACATTGAAACTCGGACCCCCTAAATATTTTTGAAAGAATAATGAGTTTAAAAAATGTTTTAAAATAAAACTAGTGGTGCTAAAACAACACCACTGCTTTCCCCCCTTTAGTAATGTTTATGTAATACTATTTATATTTTAATACCTCTCTATCTCTATTCTTTAATAACACATCTTAGCTGTAAATTTTGGTAAAACTTATTAGAAATGATGGAACATTTGATGCGAAAACTAAATATTTTTCCGCAAATATAACCAAACATTTGACAATGATAACTGCTTTTCATACTTCTAAATCATGTCACAGCAATGAGACGTAATACACAGAAATTCTCGAGTCGCCTCGCGAAACGTCATTGTTGCAATTTGATCTGATATTCCGTGAAGGCTAGCAAATGTTATTTCATATATTTCAATTAGGTTTAAATAATTTCTAAAATATTAATTTTTAAACGAAAACAAAAGCTCTAATGTAAGAATCGAACTAAGAAATATTAAATAATATATACATTCTAGCTTATGTAGCATCCAACTGGCTCAAAACATGTTTCCCGAAGCGCAGGCTTTTAGGAGCAGGCGACGTAGTTTGACGTCAAATTACTCAAAAAATACTCATATTTTCCAAACATTCAACACGACGTTATTTGAAGATATGATGAACACATTTCATTAAGAAAAAATGTACCTTTACAATTGTAGTTGTAGGAAGACGCCGACATTTTTTAAATTCTTTTAAAAAATTCTTTTCGAAAAATTATCTTTTTTCTAGGAACATGAGACCTGCAACATGTACTATATTAAAAAGGTACAGTTGCATTTAGATACTTTTGTCGCTATAATTGATTTAGAAATACTATTGTGGTAGTAAAATAATTTTAACTTACACCAAGCCGCGAGTTAAGTCGAAACACAACACTGTAAGCCAGAAGAAGGCGGCGTGTAGGAAGAACTGGGCAAAGAAAACTGTAAGAAAAATAACTTGTAAATGCCTGAATTAAAAGAAAGAAATGTTTAGAATTGCTGACAGAAGATATAGCATGATACACATTTCCTAATAAGCCACTGTTTAGTAGCCCACAGTCACGCCAGTTTTATTTAAAATTCCATAAGTTATGAGCGGGATTGTTCAAGGGGGTTCACGGTCCAATACGAGAGTTGTTTAATAAGTTTGGTAAAATTGAACATCGAATTTTTAAAAAAAAATACTTTATTTGTCAACAATGTCTCCTTCTAGGTCTAGACATTTGTCTCGTCAATTTTCTAAATTTTTCATTACATTGGAGAAATAGGTTTTGTCAAATTCGTCGATATACAGGGTTACAGCAGCAATTCCTCTCACATTTCACGAAAATTACCTCGCACCAAGCCAATTTTTTTAAAATTCGGAAATAGAAGTCACTCGGGGCTCAATTCGGTGATTGATTGTTAGAGATTCCAGGCGCATCAACTGATAAGGTCATTAGTCTCGTAAGTGTAGTCCATGTTTCCCCCCACGGGAGGTGGTGATCTCCCACTAAATGGCGAGATCCGGCGCATATCTACCGTCGGCTAACGGGATTTCACAACCAGGCATTTCCAACCAGCGGGGCACCGCCCCTGTCGGGACAAGCTCTAAGCTCCCGACTGGTCTTCCGGCACCTGTGGCAGAGAAGTGCATATTGGTGTGTGTGAAAGAAAGGTGTGGGGATAGGACAAGGAAGAAGAAGGAAAGATTGCGCGCGGTCCGTTTGTTAGGGTACTGTTCCAGCATTCGCTTGGTTTGATCGGAGAAAACACCAAAAACTACCTATCAGAGATCAGCTGCCCGCTAGAATTCTCCATGAATTCGGTGATTATGCTGGATGAGGAACCAATTCGAATCGCAACTGATGCACTATTGCTATTGTGACTGCTGCTGTGTTTGCTGGTGAATTCTTCTGATAGAAAAATTCACCACTCTTGTGCGTCAATCTTGGAATTTTCTCAACCAATTTCTGTTTTAAATGATTCAATAATAAAGACTCCGATATGATTATAATCTATTAGGATTATACCCAAAGAATCCCAAAAAACAATGGTTATCACACTTCCTGCCGATAAAATTGTCTTTGCCTCCTTGTACAGTCACCGACCGTTGACTCCATTTTGAATCTTTTTTGGTTTTTGGAGTGTAGCGATGAATACAGGTTTCATCTCCGGTCATGAATCTTTGCCAAACTTACTGATTTTGCTGCGGGGGACTCAGCTGTGTCCCGGTCTCGGGGGCCCGAAGCAGTTGCTTCTTGTGGAGCGTAAATCATTTCTCTCATTACCTTACGCCTGTAATCTTGGGGCGATTCCTGGGTTAGTGAATCTATCCTGCTGGGGTTAACCCGGGGTCTAATCTGCCCCTGATGGCGTGCAACCCTCCTGCTTTCCGTTCGCACCAAGTATGTTCTATTTCCCCTTACTTCCGTAATGATATCCGGAAGCCATGCTGGGGATGTGTTGAAAGAGGTGCAATAAATTTTGTCACCCACCTGGTACTTCGGCTGTGTTCCCACAGACCTGCGAGGATCCACCGGACTCTGGAGGGACAACAATGTCCGCGGCTGTCTTCCGTGGAGTACCTCGGCCGGGCTCTTGCCGTCCGCGCCCGGCAACGTGCGGAACGTGTCCAGGACCCGCAGTAGTGCTCCGGACCTGTGTGTTCCTACTGCGCGCGCCTTACACATCGCCGTCCTAAATGTTCGGACGAACCTCTCCGCCCCCCAGTTGGATTGCGGGTGAAAAGGCGACACGTAGACGTCCTGTATTCCATTGCTGCTACTAAACCTAGCAAAATCTTGTGTTGTGAATTGCGTCCCGTTATCCGAGACCAATGTGACCGGAAGCCCCTCGGTCACGAAGATTCTTTCCAGTGCGTCGATCGTATGCATCGACGTTGTGCTGGCCATCTCTACTACATGGGGATAGTTGGACTTAGCGTCCACAACAACCATCCACAACTTATCCCAAAATGGCCTAGCAAAGACTACATGTACCCGTTCCCATGGTTCACTGGGCTCGGGCCTGGACACCAAGTCTTTGTTTGGTGCGCTCTGATTTACCTGGCAAGCCTCGCATTTTCTGAGCATCTGGACAATATCTGTGTTCAGGCCTTCCCAAAAGCAATGGCGGCGTGCCAGCTGCTTCGTCCTAACCACGCCCCAGTGCCCCTCGTGGAGGATCTCTAACACCGCCTTCCTCAGGCTTCTAGGAATAACTACCCCAGTGTACTCATCCCCAACTAGGAGCAACACCCCCAATTTACATGTCAGTCTGTCCTTCTTATTGTACCACGCCGCATTACTTCTAAGACACCTGAGCGGCCAACCTTCCCTTGCGTAACTACTAATGACTCGTAATTCTGGGTCCCTGTCTGTTTCCTCTGCAATTCCTCTAGCCCCCAAGGGAAACTCCAATAAAACCTGCAACTCTTCTGCACCGAACTGGAAACCCACCTCTTCCGACTTCTCAAAGTCTGGATCCGGCCCTCCTGGTACCCTGGATAATGCATCCGTGTTCGCGTGCTGGGTTGTCCTCCTAAAATGGATCTGGTAGTTGTAGTCAGTAAGGAATAGCGCCAAACTCTGCAACTTCTTTACTGTGCTCTCGGGGATCCTCTTCCCTGGATGGAATAGCTAGCTTGTGGTCCGTGATGATATGAAATTTGCTACCGTACATGTAGTCATTAAATTTCCTTACTGCGAAGATTATTCCCAACGCCTCCTTCTCAATATGAGAGTAGTTCTTCTGGTGTTTGTTGAGAGACTTTGAGGCGAACGCTATCGGTCTCTCTACACAGTTGTCTTTTTGCGACAACACAGCCCCCAATCCATAATCTGAAGCATCTGCTGCCACCGTGGTGAGTCTGCTAGGAATCTCAGTGCCCTCTCACAGTCCTTAGACCACACCAATTTTACTCCTTTTTGCCTCAATTTGTTCAAAGGAGCGGCTATCGTGGAGAAATTCCTGATAAATTTATCTTCCCCAACAGCGCCTGAAGTTACTTTACGTCCGTCGGTGGTGGCAGCCGCAGGATGGCTTCTCCCAATTCTCTGCTCTGCACTCTGTTCTGCTTTGCACTTAGGGATACGTTGTCTACGTATTTTGGGGAACATTCCTTGTAGGCTTCAACACGCTAGCTTTGGCCTCGGACTCTTCTAGACAGGCGGTCGGGATCTAACCCACTCCCGATCAATCGGCTTGGACTAGGTCTTGTACTGAACTCCAGGGTGAGCGGGGGATACACGGTGGTGCAGCGCTGTGCTATTCCCCCACTATATCTCCGTGGCAACCCTGGCACTCCGATGGAGTGTCCCCTTGTTGGGCTCCGTGGTGGGTGGGGACCACGGGGATGAACTCAATATCCATCTTCATGGATACTAAACCTTCTCCCCGCCCTCTTCCACAAGGAAGAGGCGATGTTCAGAGAGAACTATTGATTTAAATAGTTTCTTTTTAAAAGAGGAAGACCGACCGAAGAAGCCTAGATTCCTCCTCATGGCATGCGCCGAGGAAGGAAAAACATTCAAATCTGTCAGTGGTGTTCGTTTGGCGCGTGCCATAGAGGAAACCTTTGGAAAGCTGCAAGCTGTAGTGCGACAAAGGAATGGTACCATTCTATTTGAAGCATGTACAGATGACCATGTTGTGAAAATTATGAACACTAAGCAGATTGCCGGCCTCCAGGTGGATGTGACCACACACCCTACACTAAACCTCTGTAAGGGAGTGGTCAACCACGAAGACTTTTCAACGGAGAGTGAGGAAGAACTAGTTTCGTTTTTTAAACACCAAGGCGTGACTGATGTGTATAGAATCAAGAGGAGGGATCATGGGCGAGAAATCCCCACTTCCACTCTTATCTTGACCTTTAATCTTCCTACTCTCCCTGAGAAGATCTCGTGCGGTTTTTATAACCTCCATGTCCGACAGTACGTCCCTAACCCATTGAGGTGCTTCAAGTGCCAGAGGTTTGGCCACACACAGCAACGGTACATGGCAGACACCCCCGTGTGTGGTAAGTGTGGGAGATCTACACACGAACCTGAACCCTGCGCCATTGCACCGCATTGTGTTAACTGCGAAGGTGACCATCCGGCCAATTACAAACAATGTCCAACCTTTTTGAGAGAGAGGGCAATCCAGAAGATCCGAGCTGCTGAGAAGGTATCATTTCCCGAGGCCAAACGTCGGTATCTATCAAGGAACCCCGTTGATTTGTCTCGCTCCTTCTCCGCCGCTGTGAAGGTTAGGACTGCGGGGGTAGCAGCGGGTTGTCAAACGGAACGAGCTATCCCCCAAGTTGTGAGTTTCGCTTGTCAGGTGTCTCCACTGGACCTCCCTGTGGATACCTCACCCCTGCAGGGTGGGAGAGTGATTATCCCGACAAAATACAAAAAAATTGAAAAAAGAGCTCAGCCTTCGCAGAAGACCAAACCTCTTTCTAATGTTTCAATGGAAGTTGATAGACGAACACCTACTTCAGACCCGGTCAATAGAAAACAAAAGGCAACAACACCTAACGAAACTCGCAATGAGCGAGCACCCAGCCCCTCTGGCAATGTCAAGGAGGTTTCGTCCTCGGATGAAATTCCCGTTGTGACGGAATCCCGATCATCCGGCTCCCAACGCTGGAGGAAAAAGAAACCTAATTATTCTCCATGGCTCTTATGTCATGGAACGTAAATGGTTACTCCTCGCGGCGGGACGATCTCAAGCTGTTGTTGTCCCGTCACAATAGTCTAGTAATCTGTCTCCAAGAGACTCATCTTACTCCGAGCCGTCCCTTGTCTCTTCGTGGTTTTTCCCCTTTCAGGTTCGATGTGGATGATGGCCTCCACGCTCATGGCGGAGTCGCTTCATTGGTTCATGATTCGCTGCTGTCTTCAGAGGTACCTCTTCAAACCGACTTCCAAGCAGTGTGTGTGCAGGTGCACCTTCCATCCCTCACACTCCCTGTTTGCAATAACGACATGCCTCCAGGACTGAGTGTATCTGCTCACGAGCTTTTGGGTTTGATCAACCAACTGCCCTCTCCGTTTGTGATAGTCGGGGATGTAAATGCCCACAGTCCTCTCTGGGGCTCTTCCCGCACTTGTCCGAGAGGTAGTGTATTAGAATCGGTTATAGACTCAGCGAACCTGGTTATTCTGAATTCCGGGGAACCAACTCACTTCGCCGTCCCCACAAACTCAAGCACGTCTATCGATCTAGCACTCTTCAGCCCTTCTCTTGCAGTCGTTCTGCAGTGTTCCATCCTAGATGACCTGTACGGAAGCGACCATTACCCGATTATCGTCCACATTGATGGGCTAGCCCGTGGGTTGGCGCGCCCCCCTCAATGATGTGTCGGACGTGCTGACTGGCTGACATTCCAAGCTAACGTCAGTGTATCGGAGGAGGAGTTTGTCAGTGTGGAAGAAATGGCAGCACATTTTAACAAAGCTGTATTACGAGCTGCGGACATTGCAATCCCCAAGTCAACTGGTAAATCGCGACACCCTTTCGTCCCGTGGTGGAACTCTGATTGCTCAAGGGCTGTTAGTGCTCGTAAGAAAGCTTTGGCGAGATTAAAACACTATCCAACCGCGGATAACTTAATCGAGTACAAAAGGTGCAGAGCAAAGGCGAGAAGAACCATTTTAAAAAGTAAAAATGCATCATGGAGGTCATACGTCTCCTCTTTGAATTGTCGGACGCCACCACGTCTGGTATGGAGGAAGGTGCGTCAAATCAAAGGATATCCTTCCTCAAACTCTGTGCCAGGTCTTCTAAAAAATGGTCAAGTTATCACAGCTCGAGACGCCATTGCAGAGGTACTTGCCACTCATTATGAAAAAATGTCGAGTTCGGCAAACTATGCTCCAAACTTCATTCTCAAAGAAAGAATGGAAAACCGCGCTTTGGATTTTTCTAGCAGAGCACATGAGGATTATAATACCCATTTATCCATGTTTGAAATGAGTTCTGCTCTAATGCTTGCGAAAAGAACCACACCAGGTCCAGACCAAATTCACAACTTAATGCTGCAACATCTTCCCGAAATGGCCATGCAATTTCTTCTCCGATTCTTTAACCGTATTTGGGAAGAGCACACCATCCCTACCTTTTGGCGAGAAGCCATCATCGCCCCAGTTCCCAAAGAAGGCAAAGATCGATCACTGCCATCAAGTTATCGACCTATCTCTCTCACAAGATGCGTATGCAAAGTTCTGGAACGCATGGTGAATCAGCGTCTGGTCTGGACCTTGGAGTACAAAAATCTGTTGACGCCAATCCAAAGCGGATTTAGAAGAAACGGTTCAACCTTGGACCACCTCGCTTCGTTGGCAACAGCTGTTTGTACATCGTTCGTCTTGAGGCAACATCGTGTGGCAATATTATTCGACATAGAAAAGGCCTACGACACCACCTGGAGGCATGGCATTCTGCAAACCCTGCACTCTTGGGGATTTAGGGAGAATCTTCCTCTATTCCTTCAAAGCTTCCTTTCAAACAGATCCTTCCGTGTTCGTGTGGGTGTTAGGCTTTCTCGTAGTCACCCTCTTGAAAATGGTATCCCCCAAGGATCAGTCCTGAGTGTCACTCTGTTTGCCATCGCCATCAATGGTATAGCGTCGACCGTGCGAGAACCTGTAAAGGCGTCGTTGTTTGTGGACGACTTTGTCATCTTCTGTTCATCCAGCAGCATCAGTGTGATACAGAGGCAACTCCAAATGGTGCTCAACAAGTTCCACGAATGGAGCACGTCAACGGGCTTTAATTTCTCTGCTACTAAATGTACCTGTTTGCATTTTTGTAGGATATTCCATCTGCATAGCAACCCAGTTCTTTACTTGGGAGGAAATCAGCTTCCATTCGCTGAATCTGCTAAGTTCCTGGGGCTTACATTTGACAAGTCCCTAACGTGGCGTGCTCATATCCGTGGATTACAAACCAGATGTGCCTCTCCCCTTAATCTTCTTCGAATGCTGAATGGCACATCGTGGGGTGCCGACCGCACTACCCTATTGCGGTTATGTAGATCACTCATCCGCTCAGTTTTGGATTACGGTAGTGAAGTGTATGGCTCGGCAGCTCCATCCACTCTGCGACCCATCAATAGTATACACCACGCTGGTATCCGTCTGTCAACTGGTGCGTATCGCACCAGCCGAATTGAGTGCCTTCTAGCCGAGGCTGGTGAGCCCTCCTTAAAAAGAAGGCGGGATATCTTATTAGCATCTTACGGTGCTAAAGTATCAGGACTTCCTAATCATTCTTCTCGCCAAATAATTACCCATCCTAAGTATGAAACATCCCATATTCTTCGAACATCGCTGCCTCACCCTCCAGGTATTCGATTGCGAAATCTTTTGCGTGACCTTAATGTTGATCTTCCCACCCCTGTGTAACCCCCAAGTCACCCCATTCCCCCTTGGAAACTCCTCCGTCCGAATATTGATCTCAGACTATCCAAGCTTCCCAAACAAACGACTAGCCCTCTTGTTTACCAGATGCATTTTCAGGACATGATAGCCTATCCAGATCATGTATTCTTGTACACAGGTGGTTCATCGTGCAATGGCACAGTGGCATGTAGTTTTTACTGTATCAGAGCCACCAAATCATATCGGCTACATTCTCAGTGCAGTATCTTCACTGCTGAAATGTATGCAATTCTTGAATACATCGAGTCAGCGAGTTTGCGCCGAGTAGTTCTCTGTTCTGATTCTCTCAGCTCACTACAAGCTGTCTCCCGTTCCTCATCAGACTACCTGACGCAATCAGTTCAAAACCTCATCATTCGCCTTTTGTCTCACCACTATGACCTGGTACTACGTTGGGTCCCAGGCCATGTGGGAATCGTGGGAAACGAGATGGCTGATCGGGCAGCGAAATAGGCGACGGAGAGTACTCGTGTTGACATTCCTTTTGTACCATCGTCTGATGTTAAAGCTTCTTTAAAACGATCCATCTTTAGAGCGTGGCAAACAGAGTGGCATAATACCACCTATAAACTAAGTACAATAAAGGATTCTGTCAATTCTTGGCGTTCCTCGTCCAGACCTTCTAGGCGCGAGGAAGTTATTTTAACCCGTCTTCGTATCGGACAATGCCACTTTTCTCACAGTTTCCTTCTTCGAGGTGAGTCTCCTCCTACCTGTGATAGATGCAGGGCGGATCTTTCCGTGGAACACGTCCTCCTGCAATGTTTGAAATTTGTTGGCAGCCGACGAAGACATGGTCTGGGCAACTCTCTACGAGAGGTGCTCGGAGATGACGATTCCGCGCTCTCAAAGCTTTTTTGTTTTTTGAGAGAAAGCGGAATATATAATTTTATCAGACAAATAAGGGCAATAAATATTTTCTCTGCCTCAGATTTGTTTTTAAAATTTGTCTTGTTTACCTGATTTTTTTATGCGTAATGGATGCGTTTGCTTTTAGGGTATATATGAGCTTTTAAATTAGCTGAAAAGTTGCATCAGCAACCCTTTTAATAAACTTGAATTGATTTTTTTTAGAAATACTTTGACATGGGCGCCAATGACCTTGGTAGTTGAAGCGCCCTTTAAACCCAATCAATCATCATCATCATCGTAACGGTCGACAATAACTTCAATTTCTGCCCGCTTCGTTCTTGTAGGTTGCACTAACCGACACTTTCCCCAACACTTTGATCGGAGTTTTGCCGAAAGCGTTTAACCCCTTCTGTACTTTCTGAAATCAAGGTGCCCCTAACCGCTGATAAGTTTCCAAATTTATGAGTGTTACAGCAGCGCCCGTGTCTAACAGGAAACTCACTGGCATCTCACATAGCTCAATCTTGACCATTAGCTTGTTTTGTTCGTGGGTGTTGAGCACTTGATTACTCTACTACTTTCACTCTACTTCTAGTAGTGAATGTGAAGTGAATGTGAAGAGAATGTGAAGTGAATGTGAAGTAAATGCGAACTAGAACAACGCTAGTAGACTACAACCGTGTGGCCACCGTGTTTTCCCCGCCGACAACCGCCACCCCCGCCGTGTGAAGCAAGAATTTCGCAAAGCAAGCTTTTGTGAATAGAGGCGTGGATTAATCGCACAATCAAATTAGAGTATTTAAAATGTCCTGGAAGCTCTGGGAAGACAAATTGTTAAAGGCTGTCAAAATACGTGTGACATTCGCTTAAATGTAGCGCAGTGGCAAGTAATGGCCCGTGGGCGGGATTCGTAGAATCTGCCAAGACGTTTAGATACGTTGATTGCCAGGAAACGGGGTGATAAAGGGGCCCACATATCCGTTAATATTTAGGAGCGCTGATTCTCTTAGTGAATTAAACTTTGAATGAAAGCATGCAATGCATGATAAAATTGTTCGCATGTCTGAAGCCAGGAAAGTTCTCCAAGGTCTATCACTCTGTCAGGTTGACGTATCCTCAAAACTTCGCTATCAAGATCATCTTTCCATAATCAAGTATCATATTCTGTTTTATACTGCAGGAGCCGTGATGCAACTATTGTAAATCAGGGTTATTTCCTCATAATTTCATATACGTGCGTATTGTACAAATGATTCGGTAACCAACAGTCTATCGTAACTGCGCTACTTAACTATCTTAGGTTTTCAATTGCATGTGCGAAATTACTCTTCCATACAATCCACTCTCTCTCAATATCCAGCGCACTAAGCGGAACAATATCTACAATTATAATAATAATAGTATTAAGCATGTGAGATAAAAATTAATTTGAAAATTGCCACGCTAAGCCTGTATTAGTAACTCACCTATGGACGCGCACGCGGCGTAGGTGTCGACGGTGATGCACTCGCTCACCGCCAGGGTGAGTAAGGCCGCCGCCAGGGCCGCCGCGTGGCACATGAGAGCCTTGGCGAACACCGGCCGCCGGAGCTCTGGCAGCAGCGCGTACACTGCCAGAGTAGCCAGCAGCGACGCCAGCCCCACCAGGTACAGCACCAGGTACACGTAGTTCTTCCATGTCATAGGCTTCGGATCCTTCTTCTGACATTGCAACATTTCATCGAAAGGTATCAGTGTCAATGATTAAAAGTTCATTTTCAAAATAAAATTCGTATTTTAATCGAGTAGAATTCTCACTATTTTAAAATATAATCACATTCATGCAATTTATCCAAACATGAAATTAAAGATTCTTTTCTATTGAAATTAAAGATTCTTTTCTATATCCTTAGAAGTCAATTGGGTTCTCGAAATCTCTTGAATTCCCTCCATCACACATTTCTTATTAGAGACCGGATTTTAATGTAATTACATTTCTTTGTGTTTCTATATACCATTTTCAAAACTGTAATCTTGGCGAATCGTCGCTATCCTAAAATAATATGCAAATTATTCGTTACGTATTTTTTACATACTTGGTACTACTTACATACTTGATTTTCAAAATCAACACGGTTTTCGTCCTAGCTATTCGTGCGACAGCCAGACTATTTCTTTATGTCAGGACATAGCAGATTCATTAGACGAAGGGAGTAGGGTCGATGCAGTAATATTAGACTTTTCTAAAGCATTTGATCTGGTTCCACATGGCCTTTTAATTGAAAAACTGTCAAAAACTGGATTAGATCATCGAATAATCTTGTGGATAAAAGAATTTCTTACGGGCCGAACTCAAGCAGTCAGAATAGGCGATAAACACTCATCGAAAGCCGATGTAACCTCTGGGGTCCCCCAGGGGAGTGTGTTAGGGCCATTGCTATTCTTAGCGTTTATTAACGATATTGCAACTGGAATAAAATCGAAAGTTAGACTTTTCGCCGATGATTGCGTAATTTATAGGAGTATTGGCGCGTCTTCGGATGAAAATATCTTACAGAACGATCTTAACTGTTTATGGAACTGGGCGTGCAGAAATAAGATGGAATTAAATCCGGAAAAGAGTAAATTCATTTGTTTTACCAAATCTCGCTCGAATGTACACTCGAATTACAAGTTAGGAACTAACGATATACCGCGTGTAAAAAACTGTAAATATTTGGGTTTGGTCCTGCGTAGCGACTTGGGTTGGTCGGATCATATTAACAATACGGCGAAAAAATCGTGGAAGGCGCTGCACTTCGTAATGCGCATTCTAAAAAACAGTAGTTCGAATGCCCGATCCTTGGCATATTCTACACTTGTTCGTCCTATTTTAGAGTACGGAGCGGCCTGCTGGGACCCGTACAGAAAAGGGCAAATCGAGGCGTTAGATAAAATTCAAAAACGTGCCGAAAAGTTTGTAAAAAATGGGCGCGTTGATGGACGAGATGAATGGGAACCCTTATCTAAGAGACGGGAACGGGCGCGTTTATGCGTAATGTACAAAACATACAAAGGGGACTCAGCATGGGCAGACCTCAGTAAAAGATTACAGAAACCTGATTATAAAAGCAGAGGAGACCATCCCTGGAAAATACGATGTAGAAAGCAAAGAACTGATGTAGGCAAGTTCTCCTTTGTGAATCGCACTATTGTAGATTGGAACAAACTACCTGCAAAAGCACTAGAGACTCTTCCTTCTAATGTAGTGAAATTTAAAAATATTCTTAATTCTATGAAGGTCATCATACTGAGACTTTTATCATTATTATTACTATTGTTATTATTATTATTATTGATATCATAATTATTAACACTTACTTGTTTTGATGTAACTTTTAAGTTATTGTTATTATTAGTTATATTTTTATAATCGTTATTATTAATATTATTATTATTAATAATATGATCATGTCCCTTATTCAGTGAAGTGAAGTGTAGTGTAGTGTGGTGGGGGGCATGGGAGGGGAGGGGAGTGCAGTGTAGTGCAGCGCAGTGAAGTGAAGTGAAGAGAAGTGAAGTGAAGTGAAGTGTTAGAAAAGCTTATAAATCAACTTACAGATTACTCAAAATCAATCTCTAATTCTAATGGTAATTATATTTGTAAATATTCGTAATAGTTTTGTAATTGTCGTATATCTAGTTGTAATCATGTTTGCCACCGAGCATTAGCTCAAAGCGAACTTTAATAAATCTATCTATCTACTATATTACGTATTTTACATATTTTGTTGTTTACAATTTTTTTATTTTGTCAATTTTCTTCTGTTATACTTTTTTGTGAAAGTAATTTTTTTCAAAAATATCAGCATTTTTTCCTACATTATTACAAAAGTGAGTATTGTCGAACAGAGTTGCGCTACGTTAAGACGCGATCGGATGTGCTTACAATTCGGCGTGCCTGCTTCAGATATCTCAGCGGCGGGAAGTGCGCGTCAGTGACAGATCATTTTCACCTTTAGATATAAAAAGTATTACTGACGTCGGGTTTCGTGATCTTTAACCTTAATGTCCGAGAAACCTACGCTATGGTCGAAGGGTAACACTTCGACGAAAATGCTGCATGCTGCAGTGATTGTTTATTGGTCAATAATATCGCCCATTTGTACGAGGGATTATATTCCGACTAGTCTAGCTGCTAAACAATTGCCCTGGATAGCAATAGATGGAGCTTTTAGTACTGACGGGAAAGTTGTATGGTGCAAAATATGCTTCTACTTGTGCTCTCCAAATGTTATTTAAAACGTTTGTATACTTCTAAAATTTGTTTAGGAAATTTTTGATAAATGTAAATTCGAATTACGTAAATTTGTTTTATAATTAGTGTATTCACTATTACATATTATATCCGATTTTACATTATTATTACATATTCTCACTGTTTTCAGTACATATTTATGTACATATTTTGACATTTGATACTACATAATTTTGGGTCCCTATTTATTTTACTCCCTAAGATTGTAAGAAAATGAGGTATTAAAAAAGGAAAATGTAATATTGACAGATAATGTCATAAACTAAACTAGTGGTGCTTCAGAAAGGCACAGTCTTTTTCACATTAGTTAGTTTTGTTTAGTCTGGACCAGGTCTTTGGACCCGTCCCGTTGCCAGCTGATATCTATCACCACTCAAAGTACATTTTATAAACTTTTCTCAATTTTTGGATTTCCTCATGACTGGAACATTTTTTTCCGTCAAACTTTACGTACGGATAGTGGTAATAGCACAGCTTAAGATGGCATAAAATTCGTTTTACTGTTTCTCTTTTTCTAAAATATTACACAATTTTTTTTTAATATCTCTCACGCCGTTAAATTGAAAATTAATAGCAATTTGTAAACATTATTGCATTTGTGAGTTGAAGTGCTTTAAATTACTTCTAATGAAGATATTTGAGAACTCAAATGCTTTCTGTGAAAGAGCTTGAAATTCCACATTTACCTAAATGCCATTTTCTTAAAAACGAGTTCAAATTTTTCAAAGAAAGTTTCCAAATAGGGCAAATTTTTACCCCTCTTTATTATTTTTAAACTAATATTTTAGTTATACTATCAGGACACAAATGTCATTTTTTTTTCAAATCGCTCACGCCGTTAATATGCACATTTTCAGCGATTTGTGTATATTATTTAATTTCTTGATCAAAGTGCTACAAATGACTCGCAATAAAGGGTTTCAAACATTCAAAGAATTTCTATGAAAAATATCTTCAATTTCCGCTTTTACACTGACGCTAAAATGACATTTTCTTAAAAATGGTTCCAATTTCTTAAACGAAAATTTCGTTATGGAACAAGGTTTTACTCTTCGACAATATTTTAAAGTAATATTTCGGTTCTACTATTAGACAATCGAAAATTGAAAAAATTGAAAAAAATGTACTTTAGTCTGTGTTAGATAGCAGCTGGCAAGAGTATGGGGCAAGACCAAAAAGCTAGCTTAGACCAAAGAAATTAGACAATAATTAGTACAAGAAAGTCGGTGCCATTCTGTAGTACCACTAGTTCGTTTTCAAATGTTAGTAGATTCTCTTAACGAACGTATATTTCTCTGCCCCTCAGTGACAACTTTCATCCTTGCGTTTGGGGTATTTTGTCATATTTCAAGAATGGAATTATTATGAGGGAAGCTAAAAGAATATAAAGCATACACCACGACCGTATTCGAAAATCGTAGTTCAATCCTTGTCGTGTGGTCCACACGTTGAATATTTGACCAAGGGAAAAAAATCACCATGTACCATCTAAAATTGTTAGTTGACTTTTCACAAGTGCTCAATAATAATTAATATCAAATGATACACAGCATTGCAATGTATTGTTAAATATTTTTGTTTACTGCACAAAACAAACATAAAACTGTCACACAGAGGTCACAAAAATGTTACGAACTTTTCACAAATTTACACTAATATTATTGGATGATATACAGCATCTCAGTGTATTGTTAAATGTGATATGACTTCTGACACATTCTGCCGAGCGTGGCCACAAAAATATTACAGTGTTTTCACAAAAGTCAATTACCAAGTGTTTTATACAGCTTGTTAAAAATCTGAACACACGATTCTGTGTTCAAATAAATCTACGAAAGCCACATAAAAAAACAAAATACTTTCGCCTGTTCCTCATCACCTCCTACTTACCGTTGTGTGTCAAGTGTTTTATATCCTTGAATTAAAATAAAATAAACGATAGAAAGGATGTCTCAAAAATAGTGTATTATACACGTGGTAAGAGAGTGATTTTATGGTTTCAAAAAAGTGGAGTCTTCTCGCAACAATTTTTACCCTCAGATACTTCATTTTTACTGCTCGTACCGCAAATCACTTCTATAAATAATAATAAATAAAATATTATTTAGAGTATCTCAACAATAATTTTTAATACTGAACAAAATATGGATATACCTCGACGGAATTGAAAACAAGAAAAACTTTCCAGGAATGGTTGCATGATCGTGAAAATGAAAACTGTGTGATCTTGTGTCGAGAAAGGAGAAAGGTAAATTTATCCAGCAGTGTAATGAAACCTGTGTAATTGAAAAATAGAAAGAACAATAGCGTGAAATAAAATAAAGTGAGGAATAATAGTGATTAGTCCAGTATTTGGAATTCTCACCTTTGCACAGACATAGGCAAAGTAACCTTTTTTCCTGATGTTCTTGCCATAATCCACACAGACTTGGCGTTCATAAAATGGAGACCCGGTTACTTGGGTTATCAGCGTTCCATTTGGCAAAAGTTTGCTCTTCATCATGTCACTGAAAATATCAACAAATGATTTGGATGTAAAATTGGAGATGGTGTACAAATTTACAAACATCAACATCAATTAAACGTTCACACTGCCCCCATCAGTTTTATGTCTCTATTTCATCATTTTTCTTTCGTTAGAGCATAAATAAATTGTGCTTAAAAGTGAAGGTCAATCAAGTGATTGTGTGAGCGTTTTAGAATTCAGTTTCTCAAAACACGTACTTTCCGAAAAATATTAATCAAATTGAATGATGCTTTACACCGTTAAACACAAAAAGGCTTTGCAATGAAACTTAAATTGAAATGGCAACATTTGGAGTAATTGCGTTGTATAATTTCCTGTGCCAGCCTCTTTAAAGTGCTAAAGCAAAAAAATTTTAAGTTTGACCTTGAAAAACAAGAATTATTCATGGGAAATCGGAGTGAGACCAAATACAATTTTTATTTTGTCTATGAAGAATGTTGGAATTGCTGATAAATCATTACACAAACAGTATTTGAATCACAGAAATAATAGGTTCTATGTTCTTTTGAAAGTGTTGCAAATCATGAGATACTACTAAAAAAGTAGGAAGCGTGGAAGTACCTCATATCAATTATTACATTCGTCCGACCTGACGGGCACGTATTAGTAAACGGTCCTCGTAGCCGGGCGTATGTCACGTTTGCCTGCCTACGCTCTGATCCAGCAGAGAGCGTTGTGAACGGTGCCTTCCACGTGAAGTTTCCTGGAAGTTTGGCGTCGCAGTGAGCATCTTGCTTCATAGCAATAGCTTCTGAAATAGTCAGCATTCCCTTATTGTCGCAGCACTTGCGGACGCACACCACGTGTTTGCACGGACAAGCCAAGAAGACGAGGTGAAGCTGCTTTTCCCTCGTCGTCAAGTCCATGCAGTAGTTTTCCGGCGGGAGCACCAATTTCTGCTTTGGTCCACCAGTCGCACTATCCAACTCCATCTGCACAGAGCAACTTCAATGAATGCTAGATTCAACTAACACTACGCAAACTACCCCACCTCCAAGTTAACGTTTTCTAAAACTTTTTAGATGAAATTTCTTGAGCAAATATATTACTCACATTTGCCCAATCTTGAATTCTCAATTAAAACGCTCTTGCTCAAGAATACAACCTTCAACTTCGTTGTCGCCGAGAATACGCATATCACTGCTTCGTAGTAAGCATATTAATAAGTGTTTGTCATTTTGATGTGAGAAATCCCGTTTTATAGTCGAAAGTACGGAAATCTCACCAATGAAAGCAGTCGGTGTACAGGTTCATAAATAAAAGTTTTTATTCCCTTCTTCCAAACTTTTCTATCCTCCATTCAGAATGTCCCTAAGTATACGAACACACATTCACGTTCTATTATCTTTTTTGGTAATGTTTAATGGGTTTCTTAACGAACAGTTGGATTTGCAAAATCAAAATGCAATAGCATGGACATCCTCCGAATTTCAAATTCTCATATTTCTAAACGTATAGGAGTGCTTGAACTATACATGTGTCTTTTATTAATTCATTGTACCTTTCTACACTGGTGCTGTTGGTATAAACCTGCAGGATTCGTCTAATATCATTTTCACTAAAACTTTGCCGCTACGTAAATTCTGAACTGAGTGTGTCTCAACGAGCAGATATAAGGCCAGTAGGTTTGGCCCTTTGTGATACAGCGTCAACAATGTCACACACTAGTATCTGTAGGGGCATTGATTTTTTAATATTTGTAACTTTCTTATAGGCCGGAAGCCAGCTAGAAATACCTCGTATAGTAAGGTCAAAGATTAAAATTTTTGAGAAGTTAACTAGTGTGATTAAGAATACGGAAACGCAGATATAATGGTCTGTAGGTGTCGTTGTTGGGCTGTACAATTCTTTGAATGGGTCGAAAAAACTATGCTCTTGGGGAAGACAATGGTTAAGCGCTATACTCTGTAACTTCCCACCTTCGATATGCGCAAGGATAAGAAGATTATTTTGCTTTATTTTATCAAACATTTATGTACTTTTATCCCATTATCACAATATGTTACATATAAAGTGATCCTACGACTGAATATAACGAACAATAACTATTTCCCTTCTGAGTACAAGCCTTACACCGCGCACTGTAAACAGCGGGGTCGGAACAAAATGTTTGGCGACCTTTGTCATTCACAGCCTGGGTACCATGGCGCTGACGGATGTGTTCACAACCAACGCTAAATGGCAGCGCTAAAAACACTAAAGCACGCGCTTTTTGGAGAAATGTCTTAGAATCTTTTAGATGCATTCAAAAACATGTCCACCAGTAGACAAGGCGAGTCGAATGACTATTTTTTCTCGACTCGGGAACGGGAAGGTCTCTAGCCGTGAGTGATGGACGGACGTACCCTCTCCCTCAGAAAAAATGTCGTTCAAAATTCTATCTTCCACACCGCGCCGACAAACTTGGACACCCCTCGGCCTGGGGGAGGGCAGGGGGAGGGACGCGTTGACCAATCGCTAGCAGGTAGAACCACAGTTGTCTGTGATTGGTGCAACATCCCAAGGGGCAGAAAGAACGCTGTCTCAGGGGGAGGGGGCTAGTTCGTTTACGTACGAGACGGAAATATCATCATATTTCCCTGCCGAAGGAGGTAGTTTGCCTGCGCGTACGCCACGACGAAAAAAATATTTCTAAGCGGGGTTTTCCGTCCAGAATGATTGTCTATAGACCAGTAAATATTTATCATTTTAGCAACAATTATTCTAACTTTTAGTAATCGATTTGTAACTCCTGACAAAATGCTATTTTGAGATATTCATATCAGACACAATTTGCGGAGCCTTCCCGGCCGTTCTAACGCATATTTCGAATTTGTTTATAAAATTATAAATTGTTGCAAAATTGTTAATTCGCTGTTTTTGGTTCTGGGACATCGGGAGACTCTCCCCACTTTAGATTTGCAAAATTTGGAAATTGTTTATAAATTTGCAATTGTTGCAAATTTTTTATTGTCTAATCTGAATGGCGTTTAAATGTGATGCAAAATTCCGGAATCCGTTCGGTGCTATTATATCTCGTTCTCGAGATATATGTAATTGTTTATAAGAAATTAACATCTTAGTAGACCCCATTTGTTTGCGCTTAATTCATTCGCGCTAGCAGAATAGCGTGGGATGGGCCTACTGAAAAAACAGTTCTCCAATGCCGCGCTTTTGCCTGCCACATACGCTTAAAATGCACTTGCTTGTAAACAAATTCTGTGGCCAATTTAATTATGATAAATTCGTATTTTTACGGCGAGTATGAGCCTAACTTTTATTTGGTTTTTATATTCTCTTTTAAGTCCTGCAATTTGCAAGTCGATATATTTATCAAATAGGAAAGAAATTGATTATAAAAAAATATTTTTCAAGGTGCATTACGCCCAAACAATTGTTTCTGTTTTTCTATCAAAGGGGTGTTGAGCAACCGAATAACTGTATTATTAATTTTTTTAAGTCCCCTGTTAACACCGAGAGTCAGAAACTATTTGTTCCTCTTGTTTAACCATTACCATTAAAAAATAGGGAAACATATTGCTTAGCTGTTTGCTATAAACTGCACTGGATTGGATGAAGGTAGTGTTAAGGTTTTCAAATACAGAAATATTCAATTTTGTGTTTTGAAAGATCACATGAGTAGAATCACACATCACAATATTTACACAAGTATAGAAATTTCTAAATAAACGTATATAAACTTTAAGTTAATACTTTCAATTCAATTTATCATTCCTTTCTAAAACTGTTAATTTGATGATTTCATGTATAATATTCAAATCAGAGCTTTATGTGCTAAATCTACGCATTGTTAATACATATTTTTAAACAACATTAATATATTTAATATACATTTAAAAGGTTTTTAGATTGGCGAACGTTTCACTGAAATTTCATGAATTCCTAAATGCTTGAAAATAAATACTTGTAAAATTAAATACTTGTAGCGTGTAAAAATATAACAAACTCACGTATTTGGTAAAACGAGTTGATATTACTAAAAGAAAGCAAAACAGATGTTATAACAATTCAAAGAGATTTAGCGTTTGTTTACAGTTTAGTAAATATCAATGCACTAGCATTTCCCAGTGAAAATACATAGAACGAACTTGGTGGTCAAGTGATATGACCTTCCCAACACAGACTACATTTCAGTATCGTCAGAGTTCGAAGGTGGTTTGTTGGCCACCATTCTACGAATCTATCAAAACCTTGAATTTTGCACGACCATCTGTACAGCGAGAACGTAGCGGTTTATTAAACGGAAACGGGCCATTCGAGGTATCTAATGTGCACTCTTTGAAAACGTTTAACCATTATAAACTATCCCTAAGAAAAATATCAAATAAACAATGTTAAAGGTCACCAGCTTAACATTGCCTTTACTATTTGAATGTTTTCAACATCCCCAACACCAACAGAAAACCCATGTTTTTACAGGTTATTATAAAACCAATTCAATAAATATAAGCATTTATTCACGTTATTATTTTTAAAACACTCAAATATCTACGATGTTATTTGATTCATGTCTTCATCGAAGATCTGAGATTAAAAAACTGATAAGCAGAGAAAATTAAAGTAATTTTGAGTGATTGATGAAGTTGAATGATCAAACGAAAAACAATGTTTCTTGCTTCATATAATGCTATCGTGTTTAACAGACATGTAATTACATGTGATACCTATATTTAAACATCCAAACTAATGAAAATTTTCAAAATTAAAATCATCAATAAAACGTTGATTCATCAGCAAGGATTATATTATTAAATACTTTTTTGAGATTCATGTGCTCCTGTGTGAATAACGTAGTAAACGTGATTCGTATGATCCAGTTGCTCAGAATAATGCAAAACCTGCTAGACACATACACTAAACATAATAGTTGTCAAATAGTTATTTACGACATGAGTATCATAAGATATCTTATTACAATACGAAATTGGAGAATTATCAAACAAGACTCTTTAGCCGAAATTGTTAACCAATTGAATATTGTAATATAATGTTACCATTTGAATATCATAGAAAGTAAGACGCAATTTGTCAAAATTCATGTGAACTATAATTTTTCTTTAAATTTTACTCCTTATCCTGCGAAAGATGTGTGACAGTACTTATGTTAACAATTATACTGCCATGGGTTTAATTAATTAGTTTTCAGTACGCAAATTATTGTTTTTGGTTTTAAAGAAGCATGGATATACAGAGTATCGGGGAACGAAACGTCGAAAGTTTGAAAAAAGCTGTTTAAACAATTTTAATCATACTTTGTCTAATAAACTACATAGATATTTTGAATGGCTGAGCTGCAATAAACACGCAAATTTTGGTTTGAAAATATGAATTCTACGCAAAACTTTGCATTCTAGAATCATGTAAACAGACCAGAAACATGTAACATGTTTATTATTAACAATATAAATTAATATATTAGTTCAGAAAAAAAATTAACCGAGAAATAAAAAAGCAGTCGAACTGTGAAAATTGGGTGCTTTTTTATTTCTAGGTAAATTTTTCTTTCTGATCAAATGTATTCATTTATTTTGTTAATCATAAACAATTTAGATATTAATGAAGTATTTATATGCTTCTACAACGCAAATAGTTGCCTAGAAAACATATATCCAAACCAACGTTTGAATGTTTATTGCGGCTTAGCCATTTGGAATATCCGTGTAGTTTATTAGACAAAATACGCTTAAAATTGTCTTAACAGCTATTTTTCGAAGATTCGACATTTCTTCCCCGAATATCCTGTATATAAAAGGCTTGATTTCTGTTGGTACGCGACGGAACGGCGTTCCCGTTCTTTGGAAATAATTATGAAATTATATTATATATAAGTAGCTATTGCTATTATATTAAAAATTTTAAAAAACAGTAGCCCTCCAAAGAATAAGGAAGCGGTTAGACCCAATAGCAGCAATCATTACTAGTGAAGAGTGGATCATTACTAGGAAAGAGTGGAGTGTTTAATTTACATTAATTTAATATCTCTTTTTAAAAAGAGATTTCATGAAACAAAAATCTCTAGCGTTAATATTTGTTTTCGACAATGTTAATAGGTATTTGTTCGCAATTTTCGAAAATTCAGATCGTTCGCCCAAAATTGAACGTACGCCACTTTTAAACATCTTGTGCTTCGAGGAATAGATTTACAGAAAAATTGGAGCTCTTTTTGAGGAAATTATGTAAATATGATGGGGTTTGTTGTAAAGTACCTTCAAAATTAAAAGATTCGTTTCAAATTCGAAGATTCGTAATATTAGCCAGATCGTTCAAGGAATATCCATTTTGGTGAAAATCGTGTTTACTTTAGGCTCTAGAATTACTCACACGAAGACGGATTCACAAAGAGGTTTTTGGAAAATCACTTTTTCGGGTTCAAAAAACAAGCGTTTTGACAGCCTTGTGTATAGAAAATAAAAGAACAATACCAACAATCCACTTTTTTCGAACTAGCTACTTAGAAAACGTGTTTTCTGTAAAAATTTCGACACTTCCTCCTACAGCATTACGTAACTCTCTTTACACGTGGAGGTAAAAATATTCCAGCGTTACTGGGATTTGAACTCGGATCCCTGTAGTCCGTAGGTCTGGCTCGACCGCACTGTGCTATCACAGATATTTCTCAACACGCTGTCCAAGCACACTTATTACGAAAAGAATAGTTACGTGATATTCATTGCACTTAGATTTTTTATTAGAGGAATGTTCTACATGTGTCAAAGGTATCAAATTCGCAATAAGAACCCAAACGATTACAACCCACGCAACTACATAGCTCATTTTACTTAGAAATATTTTCAACCAGAAGCCGTGGTCTTTAGAACCCTCTGTGGAAGTCGTTGCCGGTCTTATCTTTCGGCGACTATGTCCAAGGTTGAATTACGTCACAGATGAAAGTTGCGATAACGCTAGAGCTCAACACGGGCGCTTGCAGACGTTCTGAAGCCAGAATCGCAATAGGGGCATATTTATACGTGATTCTTAAAGACATTAACACACTAAAATAAGTAGTGGCGCCTCAAAACACATGCTTTATGTGATATTTATAATGGATACGAATGATTATAACTATACAATTAACCGCAAAATTGTTTCTACCCGCAAAAATTATTCGCCGTGGATGAGGTTCGATCTTACGTGCCTAAGCTTCTCCAACAGTGCGCTTACCTGCTATACCACAGAAACTCTTATAACTTTTGTCTCTCACAAAGATGATTTTAAACTGTCATGTATCACAGATTTGACTAAAAAAGAACGTGAGGCGTTTAGATGCTTGTGTTAACTACAGACGGACAGACAGACGCCAACATGAGATCTACACTATTCTCTTAAACGTTCTTGAGATTATGGAAAAAAAATAATCAAAACCGATGACGCCGCTTTTGAGAAAATTTTGAAAATATCTCTGGGGCTTTATGTAAAGTACCCCCCAAAATTAAAATATCGGTTTCGAATTAATGGGACCGTGATATCAACAAGATCGATTGGGTATTATCAATTTTGGACAAAATCGGTTGAACAATTTAACCCCTAGCGTTGTTTGCAGACGAAAGACTGATAGACAAACGTTTTGCCGTCATTCAATTTTTCGGTAACAACGATCCACAAAACATGAATTCTGGCTACACAACGCGTTAAAGGATTTCCCCCTTAATTTAGCAAATAAATTTATTCACTTTTTCGTTACCAGGATGGGACGGTTTTTAAGCCGAAAATTCGCCGTATTCTGGTGCACGATTACAATACCTTTTCTTCTTACGACAGTAAGTGCGAGAAAGTAAAAATCAATAAAAACATTTAATCCTTTTTTCCACCCCCATTTCCGTCTTCCTAAAGGCCTAATAAAATAGCCTGTCCAACATAAAATGTATTAACCGCTATGTTATTTTTCCTAGTTTACCAATCCCTGTCTCAGTACAGGGGAGTGGAGGCAAAACTAGGAGAAGAAAAATCCCACACCACTAACACCTGGGTGTAGAGTCCCAACTGGGACTGGGAGTCGCCAACAATGAACTTCTCGGAAACACATCTCAAATATCCATAGTTGAATATTATAACAAGAAAATATCAAATTTTTGTAATAAATGTTCCTTCAAAATTCCGTTATTTTCTGTTTTTCTTTCATGTTATATTTAAATACTATTATTAAGAGAGAAAACCTCATTGAGATAATTTCAATTAAATCAATGCAACTCGAAGAGCAAACGCTCGTGCGATTTGAAGAATAACCGCGTTTTTTGTGTACTCAGAATTTGTCTTGTATATGAGTTAGGGCAAGGGGATACCAAAATTTAAGAAAACGTTCACAGAATACATTTCTCCCTACAGTACATTACACACAATTTTTAACTGTTTTTGACATTAAATGAAAAATACAGCGTCGTAATAGCGCCTTGTCCGTCCCGACAATCATCAGAATTCAAAAGGAATTCAGAATGACAGCTCGTCAAACGAAGCGGGGGAAATTCAAATTTGCTATTTCAAAAATTGTAAAATTATCTAAAGTACTTATATTTTTAAACAATTGTATGTGATCTTTATTAAAGGACTGATTATTTGAAAGGAATATTTGAAGATCTGTTTTTGATGAACACATTTCATTAAGGAAAAACTATCTTCAATACTTAAGTTGTAGGAAAACGGCGAAAAAAAATGTTTTCTTGCATTTTTGGAAAAATTCATTATATGAACGAAAATCATCTCCGCCATCGTCTTATAGCGTCCATTACGCTATCCGGCAATAAAATTTAACCAGAAAAGTTCATGCCATTTTTTAATTTTTGAAAATGTTTCAGGGGCTTCTTGTAGAGTACCATCCAAAAATAAAATATTGATTTGAAATTCAGGAGGGCTCGACATCAGCCATATCGCTTGCGGAATATCAACTTTGGAGAAAATTGCCTGAACAGTTAGACGCTAGCATTGTTCACAGAAGAAAATACGTTTTACAATTAATCGTTTGTTTTTTGTATTTACTACCCACCAAACCTGGCTTCTGGCTACATCACATGCTAAAGAGATTTTATTCTATATTTATCAACTGAATTTGTCCACTTTTTTTGACACCAGGGCCCGGAAATTACAGTTTTTTTGTGTCGAAAATTAGCCGATTTCCTCCGTATAATTACACAACTTTTTACTTTCTCGTATACGCACATACATACGGAGTAATATACGTAGTATAGAGAAAGTTATGTAATGCTCCGCGAAAAAAAACGGCGAATTTTCGGCAGAAAAAATGTATTGCCGGGCCCTGAAAACAAAGGAGTGGATAAATCCAGTTACTAAATTAAGAGAAAAAATCTCTAACACGTGATGTAACCATAATTCCTGTTTTGTGGGTCTTTGATGCCAAAACACCAATTGAAAGCAAAACGTCAGTCTGTCTGCGTCTGTCCGTCTCTCCGTCCATCTGTGAACACTACTAGCGCCTAAACAGATCGTACGATCTTTTCCAAATTGAAGAATCCCTTGTCGATGTGATTCTAGTTGAAACTTTGAGATTTTAAAAATCATTCTTTAAAATTTGAGGGTACATTACATGAAGCCGTCGGTCATTTTCAAAAGTTTCTCAAAAACGACCCCAAATTTTTTTCTTTAAATTTCTTCTAAGAATAGAGTAAACTAACTCTGAATTTTCGAAAATTGGAAAAGTTTGAATTTTTTCGGCGTTTTCCTACAACTCCAAAATTGAACACAGATTTTTCTTTCAAATGAAATTTGTTGTCCATAAATAATTCTTTAATTTCATAAATAAGGTCATATAATTTTTTTTGAAAATTACAGACAAACAGACGAACAGACACAAGAACAGACATATCAACAGACACACGAACGTACAGGCTTTTCGTCGTCGTTCGATTTTTCTGTATCAACGACCCACAAAACATTGATTTCGGGCAACACGAGTTAAAGGATTTTTTCTACATTTCACAACATTAGTTAACCCTTTTTACGTTACCAGGACCCGGCATTAACAGTTTCCCCATTGATTCTAACAATAATATTCGAATGTTTTTGAAATAATGCCTTTATTATGATTTTCCTATAGATTTGTTAAGAATACCAAGTAAAGAACAGAAGATTCCTTTCTTATTGTATTTCATTTCATATTGTTAATAAATCTCTTTTTAATATTTACTGAATATTTCATCTTTGGAATTGATTGAAAATTTTCGTTGAATTGAAACAATGAAAAACAATTTTTTCTTACTTTCTGCTAATTATGTGGTAAGAAGAAAAAGTATTGTAATCATGCGCCGGGGACGGGGATTTTTCGACAAAAACCTCTAAATTCCGATCACTGGCCACGACAAAAGTAGACAAATTTTATTCTTGTATATAGTGCATTACGTCAATACGTTTGTAGACAGAATCCATGTTTTGTGGGTCCTTGTTACTAAAAAATCTATTTACGACAAAACGTCTGTTTGTCCGCCTCTAGTTAACACAAGCATCTAAACGCCTCACGTTCTTTTTTAGTCAAATCTGTGA
>BLKR01011163.1:0-37566 GCA_011170035.1 Teleogryllus occipitalis
GTTTTGTTGTTGAAGAGTTCTCAAAAAATTAATTTTGTTGCTCTTCAAACAATACAAAAATGCGAAATTTTGCCAAATTCATATCAGGAAAAACGACGATTACAAGAACAACATACGTTCCAACGATAAACAGAAAAGAACTACATAGGAAATTGTCGCCTAATTTTTGCTAAATAGTTCCCATAAAATACATTTTGTTGCTCTTTAAATAATAACAGAAGTGCAATTTTCCACTAACACTTTGCCAACTTTATGTCAAGTTAGCATCGCAATGACAAGAAAACCAAAAAATTACAGAGACAAAAAAAATTACATGAGAATTTGTTCCTCTTTTTTTTGCTCAAGAGTTCTCAAAAAAATTGGTCGTTCTTCAAAAAATACCGGAAACGTGAAATTACGCTATTTGAAATTATGAAGATAAATAAATTCTGATTTATTTAAAAAATGTCTAAATGGCTTTTATGTCATTTTATTCAATCCATCTAACACTATCAGTTCAAAAAATGTAAGTAAAGAAATTTCGGAGCAGTTTTTGAGAAATTAATTTTTCTAAAAAAAAAACTCATTTCGAACTGATTTTCACAGAAAATGTTTGAGTATACGAGTGTATTTGTAAGAAAAAATTTCAAACGCTTGTCCTAAATGTATACAAATAGTCGGATACTGCAATATGAATATACGAATACAGGAATATGGCGTTTAGAGAATATTTGGTTTTTGATATTTTTATATTGCACATATTTCACTCAATATTGCACGATTAATATTAGAATTTAAAAAAATACATGGCATTATTGAAAATGCTAATAATGGATAACATATTTGTTGTAAAGATTTTTATTTTCAATATTGCAGTTGTGAGGAGATAAATAAAAATACCAACATTTGTAATTTTCAGAAATTCATCGGTAACATTGAAATTCGGTCCTATGTCACCTTTAACAGTGTACACGTATTTCACTCTATTCTTTTAACAACAAAGAATTGAGGAAACATTTGGAGCAATATTTGTGAAAATTTTGAAAATGTCGCAGGGACTTGAAGTAAAGTACCTCCAAATTTTAAAGATTGTTACTCGAGCAAAAGTTAGAGACGGACCAGAACGACTAGGGAATATTTATTTTGTAAATGAATAGTTTATGCACTAATGTCGTACACAGATGTACAGACGGAGGAGCGAACGTTGAAAAAAGAAAACGGTATCAAGGACTCACAATTCGTGAAATCTCACGTTTAACGTGTTAATTTTTTTTTTTCATTTATTTCTGCTTGGCCCGAAGGCCCTTAGCATCCGAGTACGATACAGTTATGTTACATAGAATTACATTAACTTTGACTGAGAAAAATTATAGACACGAATACATTGAGTTCATGTGAATTAAATGTGAGAAGCCACATCGGGTACATGAAAATCAAGGAGGATCGAAGAACTGTCGCGGTAGTTTTCGCTTTAGTCTATTGTGGTGAGGATTTTGTTTACCGATTTTGAAATGTACGGCTGAGGGAATCTGGGGAATTTTAGGATAGAAGCGAGAGGATAGGAGGGAGAAATGGACGGGGATAGGAGTAATGCCGAGTTCGTTATGTAACTGAGAGTTAGGTACAAACCATGGAGCTTTTGTGATGGTTCGGAGGAATTTATTTTGGAAAACCTGCATTTTTTGGATGTTGGATTTGCTGGCTGAGGCCCAGATAGGAGAAGCGTAGGATAAAATTGGGCGGATCATTGACTGGTATAGGTGAGTGGCGACATGGAGTTGCAAGGGTGATGACTTTTTGAGAATGGGATATAATTGGTGGGTTCTACGGGTTGCCAGGGTTATTCTGTGGAGAATAGTTGGTTTCCATGTGAGCCGCCTATCAAAAAGTACTCCCAGATATTTAACTGGCTTGTTGTTTGGGAGCCAAGTTATATTTTCTCCTTGATATTTGAGAGGGGAAGGATTTTTTGGTCTTCGGAGCGTGAAGATTTTGGCTTGGCTTTTCGCAGGGTTTATCCGGATATGCCATTTCTTGGCCCAGTCAGAAAGCTTAAAGAGGTGGTGTTGCAGGTCTTCTTGTGCGGTATCAATATCACGGTTTGAGGAATATATTGCGGTGTCATCAGCAAACAGAGCAATGGAGGTATGAGGGGGGGATGGTATATCAGCTGTATAAAGATTAAATAGTGTGGGAGAGAGAACAGATCCTTGGGGTACTCCCGCTTTTATGGGAAAAGATAGTGAAAGGGCTCCAGGAAGGCGGACAGAAAAGGTGCGATCGGCAAGGTAGCTTTTGATGATGTGAATAAGATAGTCGGGGGTTCCAATGTGAATAAGTTTGTATAACAGTCCTGGATGCCAGATGGTGTCAAAAGCTTTAGCAATATCGAGGAAGATTGCGACTGTGTGTTTCTTTTCATGGAAGCCTTCGATTATATCCTCGGTTAGTCTTAATATTTGGTGATTTGTGGAAAGTAGTGGTTGAAAACCGAATTGGTGCGGAGGTATGGCTTGGACTGAACTGAGATGGGAGATTAATCTGGTGAGGATACATTTTTCAAACAGTTTTCCTAATGAGGGCAGAAGACTAATTGGGCGATAACTTGACGGGTCGTTTTTTGGCTTGTCTGGTTTCAGAATGGGAATGATGTGGGCGTGTTTCCATTTGCGAGGGAAATATGACAGACGAAGAGATGCATTGGATATTGATGTTATATGCAGAATGGCTGTGAATGGAAGGCGTTTAAGTACGTACGTTGGAATTAAGTCGTGACCACTGGAAACTTTTGGGGCAGCGACAGATAAATGGTTCACAATTTCGATGGGAGATATGAATTTTGGACATCTTGGGACTGTTGTTCTAGTTCGGCGGATTTCTTCGAGGAGTAACTGATCATGAAGGGGATTTTCTGAAGGATGGGGAGTGAAGGTTGTGGCAAAGTATTCACCTAGTATTTTGCTTTTATCTGCAGGAGTAGTTGCTACGAATGCCGCGGTTGTTAGGGAGGGTATATTAGTTGGCTTGCGCAAGAGGCGGCGAGTGATATTCCACAGCGTGTGATCGGTTGGGTTGGCGGTTTGAGTTTGAAAGTGGAGATATTGGGCGTTAGATATTGCCAAAAGACGTCTTACTATTTTAGTGAGTAGGTTTAGGTACGATTTTAAGAAGGGGGAACGATGTTTTTGCCAGTGATTACGAATGTATCTTTTGTGATATAATAGTCTCTGTAAGATTGGAGAAATAGGAGGTAGTGGGTTGCGTTGACGTATTGGGGGAGCTGTTAGATCTAAACTATCGAGAATGGTGTGGGTGAGGGAGTCAATGGCTCTATCAATTTCTTGGAAGCTTTTCAGTGATGGAAGTGGTGGCAGAATGCGGGAAATCAGGATCTGAAAGTGAGGCCAGTTGACTTTTTGTAGGCAGTAGGGCTGAGCTGGGCGATTTTCTTTTATTGAAGTATTCAAGGAGAAAAGAAGAGGTCGATGGTCTGAAGGGAGAGCGATATGTGGCTCTACAATAATATTGTAGCTAATGTTGCTTGAAATACCGAAGTCGAGGATGTCTGCTGGTATTGATGATTGGTAGGGATAATAGCTGGGAGAATCAGGAGCATGCACTGTTAGATTTAATCTTTCAATATCTGCAAGAAGAAGGATGCCGGCAGGAGAATTGAGTCTGCTACCCCATACTGTATTCTTGGCGTTCCAGTCTCCAACAACAATTGTAGGTTGATTTGATAAAAACAGTGGATCGATGTCGCCTGTTTTATAAGGAATATTGGGGGGCTTATACACTGAGGTCACTATAAGGTGGGATTGTCCGGTTTGCTGTACTGCAACGCTTATATTTTCAAACGTGGGGTTTGTATATTCAGGGAGATGATGATGGGAGATATTATTTTTCGTAAAAATGGCTACACCACCACTGCTACGATTTCGTGGACGATCATATCGATACATCGTATATCCAGGAATGAAAATTTTGATAGAGGGACTCAGGTGGGTTTCTTGGATGCAAGCTATATCGATTTTATTACTATGGAGAAAATGTGCGAGTATATGAATATTGGTTCGTAGGCCATTTGCATTCCACGATATTAGGTGGATTGGATGACGGGGGTTATTTTTAGACATAAATTTGAGGATAATAAAATTTCAGAGATTGGAGAATTGAATTGGTAAGAACGGGGATTATTTGATTTAACAGATTCGAAAGGAATATTTCAACTTGTTGGGAAACAATTTGTGAAATTATTTGGAAGTGAGAGTGAGTTGGGAATGTTGAAGGTTTGAGGAAATCTGAGTACAAGGGCGATTGATACGAGGACGGTGGTCTCGGTTCGGTCGGTCTGGGTGTAGTGCGTCGAGAGGAGAAATGTTCGGGGGTCTTTCTCTGAGGTGTTGTGGTGGTGAGGAGGGGGAAAGGGGCGGTGAAGGGGTTTGGGGGAGTGAAAGATTGTGTGGGCAGAACTGTTGGAGGTATGTTTGGAGGTTGGTAGCGCGACTGGGAAGGAAGAACTTTTCTGGATAGAATATTTTGGTAAACCTGACATTCACGGCTGGAGGCCCGATGTGGCTTATCACAGTTTACACATTTTGTTTCTTCATTAGCGCACTCGATAGTAGCGTGTTGACCCGCACATTTTCCACAGCGCGGTAGAAAGCCACAGTTTTTCTTAGAATGTCCGTAGTTTTGACATTGCCGACACTGAACTGGACCAGGTCTATGACGACGCTCTTCTATTGTGATGACAGCATTAAAAAGTTCCTTTAAATTGTAGATTGCATTTCCTTCGTTTGTTTTTGCGAGAGTTACTGCACATAATGGCCATGGTTTGCGTTCACGGTTTGTTAATCTTATAACTGTTATTACAGGTAAGTTTTTTTCTACTAATTCCTGAAGTATTTCTTCTTCTGAATAAGAAGTTGGTACGTTTCTGAGTACTACTGAGATGGTAGCTTTGGTTGGGTCTCGATAGGTATGGTAGGATAGGCCTTTAGTTGATAGATTTTTTCGGAGCAGGGTGAAATCATCAACGGAGTTTACAACAACTTCCGTGTAGGATCCTTTAACTCTAGTGGTAAAATTTGCATGCTTTAGTAGATCTTTAATTATTTTCAGGAGTTCCGCGTGTGCAGGAGGGTTGTGAATGAAAATAGGGGGTATTTTTTCGATTTGTGGAGGAGAAGAATTAATATCGGCATCTTGAGAAGAAGGATCTTGTGGGATATTATTTGCCTGATCAAGTGGAGCGAATCTGTTGCTGGTGGTAATATTATATAACGGGATAGTTCCAGGAGTAGGCAGGCTACTCGGGCACTGTTCACTGGTATTTGAAAACTGCAGTCGCTGGCGCTTAACTGAAGGCGATTCTGTTTCACTTATCTGGTGAGCTGGAGGCTGCCTCTCGAAGGATGATTGTTGCGCTGCTAACGGCTGCATGAAGTGTGGGTAGTGGAAAAGTTGAGGTGGATTAGGATAGAAATTATTCAGAGTATGTAGTGCTGAGGATACAGCTTCGGGGAGCGGTGGGAACGGATCTCTTGAATCTTCCATGGCCGGTGATGAAAAAGCGTTGCAGAAAAGTCGTCGATGATCAGACGTTTTCGTCACAAAGCAGAACTTTAAGTATACACAACTAATAAGTTCGCAGGTTTAAGAAAAAAAAATATATAAATTTAGTAAGCACTGAACGCACTAAGAAAGTCACTATGAAAGGCACTTGACACTGAACGCGCTTCGGCCCCGGCACGGGGCTTATCTCTGGTCGCCGCGATAACTAGCGAGAGAGAAGTGTGCACAGGTCGACGGTCAAGCTCGGAATGTTAACGTGTTAAGTGAAGTAATTTAAACAGGATTGGAACTGGATTTATCCCCTTTTCTCTCTCAGGGACCTTTAATAGTTTTCCTGCATAAAAATCATTGTTTTCCCTCAGCATTACATATCTTTCTCTATACTACGCATTTTACTCCGCATGGCGAGTTCGATTCCTGCAAGTTCGAGTCCTGCGTAGGTATGGTTGTATTTGTGATTGTCCCTTCACCGTTCATCATTCTATCACGTCAGAATTCACAATTCAAGGCGTAACAATATTGTTTTACCGAGGTCTACAGCTGAAAAGCTGAACCCCATAGTTACGTACGTTAATCGTCTATCGTAGTGAGAAATGGCCGATATAAATAATAATAATAATAATAATGATAATAATAATAATAATAATGATAATGATAATAATGATAATAATAATAATAATGATAATAATAATAATAATGATAATAATAATAATGATAATAATAATGATAATAATAACAATAATATAATAATAATGATAATAATAATAATGATAATTAATAATAATTAATGATAAATAATATAAAATAATAATAATAATAATGATAATAATAATAATGATAATAATAATAATAATGATAATAATAATGATAATAATAAATAATGATAATGATAATACAATGCGACAATAACGATACAATAATAATGATAATACGATAATGTCAATAATGATAATAATATAAAATAATAATAATAATAATGATAATAATAATGATAATAATAATAATAATGATAATAATAACGATAATAATAATACTGTCGATAATATCAATAATTGATAATTAATAATAATAATGATAATAATAATAATAATGATAATAATAATAATAATGATAATAATTAATAATTATCAATAATAATAATAATAATAATAATGATAATGACAATAATAATGATAATAATAATTAATTATCGATAATAATAATAATAATGATAATAATAATAATAATAATAATAATAATGATAATAATAATAATAATAATAATAATAATAACGGATAATAATGCGATAATGATATAATATAATAATGATATAATAATAATAATAATAATAATAATAATAATAATAATAATGATAATAATAATAATAATAATGATAATAATAATAATAATAATAATAATAATAATAATAATAATGATAATAATAATGATAATAATAATAATAATGATAATAATAATTTCCTCAGAAAGACCGCCACCAAACCTATTTTTCAACTTGAATACCAAACATGATGGGAACGCAAGGAACGAATCCACTACCCGGGCACCAGTCGCAAGGCTGGATCTACCTGGTCATCGGATTCCGGGGGACCAGGAGCATCATGTAAAGTCTATTGTTGAGAATCAGAACTCTTCGAACGTATTACGTACAAAACACACACACTTCATCGGCACACTTAATGCAAACACACTCTTCAAACTGGGCAAGATAAAACTACTTACAGATATGCTGGAAAAATTCATCAAAATCCTTGCAATCCAGGAAACGCGATTTGCGGACGAAAACCATTTTGACACAGAAGACTACAGAATCTACAAAGGAAAACCAGCAGTTAAAATTAACAATTAAGGTCTCAAACAGTTAGGTACAGGATTCGCAGTCCACAAATCCATCAAAAATTCGGTTATCGACTTCTATTCCACTTCAGAACGCATATCAACGCTCTCCGTCAAATTGGCTAACAAAGCATATACCCTGATCAACGCACACGCACCCACAAATGACTATAACAAGAAAACCCCCTAGAAAGTAGACGACTTCTGGAATGAGCTCGAAGAGATGACCAACAAAATTCCCAAGCACCATGTAATAATACTATTAGGCGACTTAAACGCACAATTAGGTAAAGAGAAAAAAATTCAGAAAAATCACAGGAATCCATACAGCTCATAAGAGAACTAACAAGAATGGGGAAAGATTGATAAGCTTTTGCGAAAATTTCGACTCTGTAATCATGTCAACGCAATTCGAGAAACCCAAGAAAAAACTATTCAGTTGGATGTCGTCCAACACAATGCTGGGAGAATTCCAGATTGACCATGTGGCCATCTCTAAGAGCAACATAACAGAAATTCTGAATGTGAAAACCAGAAGAGGCTTTTTTGAATCAGACCACCACCTTCTACAGAAAAATAACAGGTTACAACCCAATAGGAGAAAACCAAAATTAAACAAAGTGTTCAGGCCAGACCCCGAATATTTAAAACTCAACAAGGAAATTATCTAACAGGAAATCGCTAAAACAAGCATCACAAATTGGACAGAACTGGCGGACGTCCTCAAATCCACGATGAAATTGGGGCAACCTCCGAAAAGGAGAAAACACAGGTGGTGGAATGTAATATGTGACCAAGCAATTGACGAAAGAATCAAAGCCTGGAAAAAATTCAATAATAACAAAACATCGGAAAAATGGCAACAATTTCTGGAGATCTGAAAACAAACATCAAAAACAATTCGGAGGGGAAAAACGTAATTTTGATAAAAGGCGACTAGATGAAACAGAACAAGATTTTAAAAAGAATAACACCATAAATTTCTATAAAACTTTTAAAGATCATCTCAGAGGATACCAACCGCCTAATCGTTGCTTGAAGAAACCAGATGGCTCACTAGAAACCAACACGAAGAATAACTGCCAAATCATCGCTATTTCAAACAACTTCTCAACTTCGAAGGTCCCACAGACTATATTTCCTTTAAAACGTCCACAACAATTTCCGACGTTGAACCAGCAACCATCAAGAAAATAGTAGATACTATCAAAGTTCTGAGAAGCAATATAGCCCCAGGAGAAGATGGAATTATTGCCGAACTCTGGAAACTAAATGATGAAAGATTAACGGGGAAAATTCATAGGATCATATTAGACATTTGGGAAACTGCGCATTTCCATTCAGAAGAGATCTCTTCAATCATCCATCCACTCCATAAGGGGACAAAACCAATCCGAATAATTTCAGGTGAATCTCACTCTTGCCGGTCACATATCAAATTCTCTCGAAAGTCCTCTTGAATAGGTTAGAAGAACAAGCTGATAGATAGGAGAATACCAGGCTGGTTTCCGCAAGGGATACTTTTGCATAGAACAGATCTGGAATCTGAAAACGATTCTCCAGATGAGAAACACCAGAAACACAGTGGTAACTTTTGTGGACTTTAAGAAGGCCTACAACTCCATAGACAGAGAAACCCTCTACAACACACTAGAAGAATTCGGTATCGACTGAAAGGCAAGAGCACTCATCCGCCAAACTTTAACTAACACAATTTCCAAATTTAAATTCATGGGGGAAGTTTCCGAACCATTTGAGATCCAAACTGGACTGCGTCAGGGTGACGGACTTTCGCCGTTGCTTTTTAATATCCTTCTCGAGAAAATTATCAGGACTTCGGAAAAAGAAGTTAAAGGTATCCAAATTGGTATAAAAAAAGAGAATAGGTTCCATGTGAAATGCCTTTGCGGATGACCTCGCAATTCTCACAAATAATAGAAAAGAGGACACAGACCCCATAGAGAAACTACACGAAATTGCACATAAAACTGATCTTCAAATTTCGTACGAGAAAACACAATACATAGAAAGAGTGCCACAAGACAAACTGCCTATCGAAACAACCTACGGGACAATCCTACAAGTGCCGCATTTCAAATATCTAGGAGAAATCATCCAACCATCAGGGATCAACCTAAGGGCCAATGAGGAGAGAATAAGAAAATTGCAGAGAGCATACAAACTCATATGGAACTCTTACAACAAAAAGTCCATATCCATTAACGCAAAATTAAGACATAACACTGTTGTACTTCCTGAGGCACTATATGCCGCTGAAATGACACAAATCGGTGGTCAATCAAAAATAAAAGAAATAGAGAAACAAAGGAAAATTCTCAGAAAATTTTTGGACCGGTACAAGAGCAAGGGATTTGGATGAAGAGGCCCACATTAGAAATCTGTAAGCACACTGATAAGATTACGGACACATTCAGAAAAAGAATGCAGTTCTACGGACATATTCACAGGATGAATGAAAACAGAATTTCAAAACGGATTCTCATAGTCATCAACTCAGGCAGGGGACAAACAAAATGGATTAAAGAAGTCGAGGAGGACCTCAGACAAGCACACGTTAAAATAAATGATGCAGAAAATAGAAAAGAATTCAGGAACACTATCAAAAAACATACATTTGACACCGAAAGCAAGAAGAGGCCAGGATGTACATGGACAGCAGAGCGGAAGAAACAACAGTGAACACATGAAGAAAATATGGGCCCAGAGAAAACACAATCATCAAAGGAATTGAAGTTCAAACGCTCTCTTTAAATGGGAATAATCGTGAATAATAATAAGAATAATAATTATATTTATTATTATAGTAATAATAGTAATAATAAAATAATAGTAATTACTATTTATGTGGCGAGACTTGGGCCATCAGGTTCGCTCTTCGGCCTAACCACGTAATACATAAATTTATAGATGAAAGTTGAATAATAAAGCATTATTCAATGATATATTTAGTCAATAAAATACAACTTAGAGATGTATTGCGACAAATTTCTGACAAATAAACGAAGATCCTATTGTAAGTGCTGTGACGTCTGCCGAAAACTATCGTATAAGTTGGTTTCATTTCCCGTCTTAAATTAATTGTTTTATTATAAATTTCAAAATGTGTATCAATAGTAGATCAGTTCTTGCTACAGTCCAATAGTTATTATCAGGGGCGTATTTTGTTGACTTAAAATATCGCCAAAAATGATCAATACAATGCTCTTAAAATGTATTAATAAGCCATAAAAGCAAAGAAAACGACGTAAAAAATGTTATCAAAACAGTTCGGACGATCAACTCAAGCTGTTGGATATATTACAATGTATCCAGGCATCTTCTATTAGTTCAAATGAAGTCAACTTTCAAACTTCCGGTTTGGACTGTTCTTTACCAGAAAATATTTCGCTTTAGTTATCCCGAAATCGGCTGAACCGACATTCGCGCTGGTAGGCGTCACATACAATGGCTGACATTACAATTTCTGAGCAAAGAAACGGAATAGGCTACTTAGGAATTCTGTGGAGAATATTTGTTGTAAATATTATTTGAAACGAGTACCATTGAAATGAAATTAAAGTCTATGAAACAGCAAAAAAAAAATGCATTAAAAAAGATGGGAAAGTGTAAAATTTTATAAAAATGTATATAAAAAATTTCCTTTTGCCATAATATAAAATGAATTTCTTTTCTAAATGGCATTGTTCTAAATTGAAAAGGAAAAACATGACATTATTAAAATGCGCTCCATAATTATGAGGTGCAAAGTGTAATGGCATATTATTATATCCCGATAGTCTCGTTTCGATTCGTTATGGATGTGAAACATTAAGAAAACGTGAAAAATATGTGTATTTATGTCAAATTTAGTATTTAAAACGTGAATATGACTGAAAAAAGCCAACATAAACGATCTATTGTATAAATGAATATATTCTGAAATTATTGCCTACGACATTTCTTCATAGTTTGGGAATATTAAGGAACGCCATGTTAGTATTTTCTAATTTTACCATGCCATCAAATTGTTCAACATCTTTTGTTCATCAACATAATATAAACTGATTACCAGAAATAGCATAGATCGAAATCAGGCTTTATTAACCAAAATCAAACATATAAGAGCAGCGTTAGTCAAGTTATTAAGTATCATTACATATTAATACACACGTGTTTCTCTACTTTCAAAATGCGAGAACGTAAGCCCATTCACTTTCATGCACATTTTAAGAGACCATTGACGAATAATTTTAAGTAATGAAAAAATATTTGAAATATCGTGCGAGGGTGGTAAGACGCAATAATTTGTAGCTAGATTGGCACGTCAAGGTTCTCAAGATTTCGTGCGAAAATGCAGTACACGATGGAGTGGAAAAACGCCGCCGTTTGTCCATCGGACCCGCCGCCTCAATGAACAACACAAGGTTTTTCCAGAGCACAGTACTTGACGTCACCCGAGTTCATTCGCCCAGCCGAGAGGGCGAGGGGGGGGGGTCGCTTCGTGCGCGACAGGTAGCATTTCGGGATTCAAAAGATTCAAGATGCTGCAGGTAGAAAGCTCAATGAAAAGTCCTTTCTTACTTCCTTCTTACAAGGACAGAATTTCCGTCAGCCAAAATTCCCAATCTTCACTCCTCTTTTCTTTACAATTTTATTAGTAAATTTCATAAAATACAATTTTTGCTATTCTACTGTAAAATGTTTATTGTGGTGACAAAAAGTATGCCATGAAACACAAGAATCTGAATTATCACTCACTCACAATTCCATTAGAAATGTTCATTGAATAAATGAATTGATAATAATAATAATACTTTTGAATTTCATTATTATTATTATTAATATATAAATATCTTTAGCAATAGTGAAGAAAGGCGGGGCTGCTAGTACATGTAAATATTGTACAAAAATAAATATAAAATATAGTACAGAAAACTAATATAATGCATAAATAAAATACTCTTAAAACCAGAGATGATTCTTCTTTCGTTTCACTTTAGACAATCAAAGTGGATAAACAATCAACTAAAATCCAGTACTTACCTTTTATTCAATGAAACAGAAGTACTTATTTCAAAATCTTCTAATATAAATATTTACTTACTGTTAATCAAATCATCCTTTCCTTCCATAAGAACGCATGTTAACTGTTTCTATTAGTAGAGCCCTAATTTTTGGAATATAGATGCCGGAATATTTTTTCTTAGAGTTTAAAACTAAGTTCTTTGTTGTCTTCCTAGTTTGCGAATTTGTATTTTCCAGATTTGGAAATCGGCAATTTTTGGGAAATTAACTGAGCCTAAATTCAGGAATAGAGCATTTTAAAGAGTAATTTACCTAAAATTAGTCTAATTTTGAATATAGTTTGGGTGAGATTGGTTTCTAGGCGCTACTAGTTTTAGATGGCTATATTTTCTCTTTTTCTAATAATCATAGCAAATAATATCTCTTTTTCACTTAATAATTTCTTAAATATTCATCCTCAGCAAGCCCTGATGAGGGAACAATAAAGTTCCGAAACGTAGGCGAACTAAGAAACTTTTTTAATGAAATTACCAACAACCATGAACCATTCCGAGAATATACTACCTCTATACTGCGTATGCAGTATCGAGAAAATAAAAATTGTATGCATCAGTTTACAAAGCATTTTATTTTGATAAAAAGTTAATGAATAATTTCGTTCGCATTGTATCGTGTTGTATCGTATTTGTGGTTGCATGACATGTGGAGTTTTTGTTGACATGAGATGCTACTGTACCTTTATCTGGCATTACTCATTTCTTATTTGCTTAGAATTAAGTAAAAAAATATTTCGGTAGGAAATTAATACGTAATTAGTGCACAATTGTAGAGATTTTTTTAACCTTTCCAAGTGGGGTTACTAGGTGTAAGTGAAATATTTTCTCCTTTTGCACTGGTTTTTAATATTTCATAATGTAGTAATTTACATCACGGTACAAAATAAGTACATAATTATGGCATTATTACAATTTTAAATTTTTAGCAATCGCAGAGTCAGGTTTACGTGAAGTTGCCTACCCCTACTTTTTCACGATGTTTTTTCATTGTTTATAATGTAGTACAATTTTTTATTGCGGTATGAAATTAGTACTTACAATAATTGGTAAAAATGTTATAGAATATTTGAGTTAGAATTCAATGCCAGGAACATTTGTCAAGTTGGTGCCCTTCTCTGAAATTCAAAGTACCGAAAGAGGACTGGATGTTCCTATAGAGAAGAATGAACTTTCAAATAATGGAGACGCCTGTGCTTAGCAAATGGCAACTAAGAAATGTAAAATATATTAAGAGCTTCCACGAAATTCCAAAACATGGGGGCGTCAGCCCACCCTCTCCCTCCGTCTTACCGGCTGAGACATTCTTCTTGTGGGTTTTTCCGAGCCTTTCAACCGCCAGTGAGTTAATCTCCGGCAAGCCTGGTCTATTTTCGCCAGGGCAGGTGTCACTAAAGCTTTGTAAATGACATCCGTCTCGAAAGGCCGGGCGTTAAGATTTACCTTTCAGATTCGAATTTGCAGTAATGCTACGTAATAATGAATTAAATGACTAAAAATTACTTTTAATTTGACGTTTGCTTTCAATTCGGCAATGGATTTTGGTATAATTAAATTTATTTACGGTCAGTAATGTTTAATTATTGGTCTACAATGTTCAATAATTGCTACTTCAAATTGCCGTTAGAAGTCTAACAAAAACGTTGCAATTTCCAGATTTTTGTAAAGTTCAGGCTTGCGATGCCGAATTGATTAGTTGCTTTAAAAAAAAAATTTCGTTAATTCAAAACATTACTTTATCCACAATAATGAAACGGTGACACGGGGGTTACAAACTATGATTGGAAATCTAATTCTTCTACCGTATTATTTTCTCATGTACGTACCATAGAGAGAGTACGAATGTAAGCCATACGAATTAAAATGCATAGTGTGCAGAAAGTTACGTAATGGTGCGGTAAAACAATGGAATTGTTTTTACAGGAAAACTGATGTAGTGGATACATGCAAAAGAAAAATTGGATAAATTCTGTTCCAATATGTGTAAGATACTTCGCCTTACACGTTTTACAATGAGATTTCACGAACTGTGGGCCCTTGCTACCGTATTTAGTAAATGGGGATAATTGAAATGCATATAATGACATAAGTTCCATATAGACGTACTTTTTAATATTTCAGAACTTGTCGATCTTTATAATATCCAATAGTAAAATTTCGCATTTCCGGTATTTATAGAAAAGAAACAAATTTTTGGGGAACTCTTGAGCAACAAACAAGCGACAAATTCCTATGGTGTTATATTTTATATATGCCTGTAATTTGTTGGTTTTCTTGCGTTTGCGATGCTAACTTTATATCAAGTTGGCCGAATCTTAATACGACGGTCAAATGAAGAGCGACAAATTTATTTTTTTACGTAACAAATTAGCGACAAAAAAGCGACAAATTTTGAGCCTAGTTTCAATAATTTTTGAAAACTTTGCGATTCTAACTTTACGGAGGTACTGTATTAGCAGATAGTATCAGGTAATTGTTACGGATTCTATTAAAAAATATAAAAAAATAATCTTTTAAACACTACAAAACTGCGGTAGAAAGCTGTAGTCTTAATGTGTATCGTCTTAGAACATAAAATTGTGATGTAAATAAACTGAAAGCAAATGTAATACCAATTAACACATTACAAATTTAAACAAATTCAGTAATACTTACCAATAATACTGATCAGATCTTCAAGAATAATATAAAATTACCATATATAATTATAGACTCTTAGAACAAAGTTAAGATGAGCGCCGCGTTTCGATACGCTAATGTAACTTCCACCGCACATCTGCTTTGAAATGTTTTTTATTGCCCCACAACTTTATTAGCAGATATTAGCAGCTAATTGTAATGAATATCACTGAAGAACATAATACTTGATATTTTAAAATATGAAAGAGCGTGCTAGTCCGTGGAAGTCCTCACTTTTATCCTGTGAAATAAATAAAAAAAATTATAAAATTTCAACGCGAAATCGCAATTTTTGAATATAAATTTCTCATGACCAAAGCAAACAAATCAAATGGCAATTACTCACCATACAGATAACACCTACAAGAATACCATACACTTTCCCAAATGTCATTTTATGATCATTGAGCGAAGTTATGCGTGATAGAGCGCGCACTTGCAAACAGCCTTCGCGATCACACCCAAGAGATGTATATTTTATGTAAATTTGAAACGATGTCAAAACACAGTCCAATGCATTCACTGCATTCAATGCAGAATTTTGTCGTCTTCTAAATTATATATGACCCAAGTACATACGTAGAAATTCATGTTTTGGACTTTTGGCCAGCTTTTCGGGCTTTTTCCCCAATGTGCGGCGGCGTCGAAGGACAAAGGGCCAACGACGGACGCGCGGCGGGGCGCGGGGGCGCGCGAGGCGCACGAAGGCGCGGGCGATTTGGGTGGCCGCGCGACCGCGCTTCCGAGCCTCCAGACACCAAGGTCGGCCGCGCACGGTGCGCAAGGGCCAGGCGGCCGGCTGGGAGGAGCAATAAAATCATAAACCGCGCACTGTATTACGACGACAAATGTCTTTGTCGGCTACCGCGAACAAGTGTTCTGCAGACCCCGCGCGCCTTCGCGTGGGGGCGGCAGCCGAGCAACGGCGAAAAACAGGCGCGGCAGCGGCGGCGTCGAAGGACAAAGGGCCAACGACGGACGCGCGGCGGGGCGCGGCCCGCTCGCCGCGCTGGGCGGCCGAAAATGAATTCGAGTGCGTAAACAACGATACATTTTATTCCTACCGGTAGCGGTAGCTCAGTGCATCAACTGATGTCTCTGCAGCGCCTCTAACCGGGAGGTCCTAGGTTTGAGTCCTGGTCCGTGGTTTCTCCGATCAACACCAGGCGAATACCCTACCAAACGGGCCACGGACCGCGCGCGATCCGTCCTTCCTCTTCCTTGTCATATCCTCTCCCCTTACACACACTAACATGCACTACACTACCATTTATTCCGGGAGACTGGTCGGGAGCTTAGAGCTTGTCCCGACTGGGGCGGTGCCCCGCTGGTGGGAGAGTCCTGGTTAGGGGGAAGCCCCACTGGCCGACGGTAGGTCGGCGCCGGATCTCGCCATCCAACGGGGGAAGATCACCGCCATCTCCCGAGAAAAAATGCACTACACTAACGGGACTAATGACGAAAGTAGTTGACGTGCCCGGAAACACGAAAAAAATCAATCATTTTATTCCTCAGGCACAAATTCATATTAAGTTTTCATTTGAATTTATGTCTGACCTATTAGATCATAGGTATAAGATTTCTACGAGCGCTACAACATTACTAGAGAAGAATTGAAGGTTTGTTGACAAAAATCTTTCAGGTAGAGTATTATCCCTTTTTAATTTATTATTGGACAATATTTTAATACCTTCCTAACCAAGTTGTTAAATACTTTCGATTTGCTTCGCAATGAATACATGCACACACAAAAAACATTCCACGAATTCATTTAATAGGCTAAAAATGACTTACCTGTTTCAATGTGCCTAAATACTGAAATGTTTCTTCCGGGCAACACTGTCTACGGGTAACCAAAAAGGACACCTTTTGCCCTTCGCGCATATTCACACGACACACTGCGTCCGCTGACTAAGTCCAATTTCACCAGCTTCTCAAAAATGCCGCAAAGTGCGCTGGTAACGCATCATGTGCAATGTGGTTCTGAACATTCACCATACGGGGCGGGGGGGGGGGGAATACTTCAAGTAATTCAGACTATTCGGACTAATACACGAATTATGAAGTCTAAAAAAGGATACAATGATCCATTTCTCTAAGCATCCGTAAATATTTTAAAAATACAAAAATTACTATGAATTGTTTATACGTCGTATGAAAACACCGTACTTAACCCTTATGGAAACAAATTGACTCCGACGTCGCGAGAGGGGTGAACGGAAGTAAAGAATGAGGGGAAAGAGGGCATTGTTGTATAGGTTAAATGAAAGTAACGAATGTTAATAAATTAAAAAAAAGAACTTTGCTTTCAAATGTATTGGACATTATGCGTTGGACAAGTTCAAATGATTTTAAAGTTAATTATGCAGGCCGAAGGCCGGAGACTTTTGTAAACATTGACACGCGGGTAATTTGAAATAAAATGTGTAGAAAATGCTTAGAACGGACTTGATATTTTACGTTCATTGTTAAAGCCGAAGCCCGGAGCTTTGACACGAGATTAACACGCATAGCAAATCGCCAACTTACCTTACAATTGGACGATGCAATTCCACCGGGGGTCCGGGGGTCCGTTTCGCCATGTTCTGGCAGGACTGAACAGCTTCTTTCTCGTTCGTTACCATAAGGTCGAAGAGCCAAAATATTCAAGATATTTCAAATGCCACTTAAATTATATTTACTTGCAATATTTATTTTTTGACAAACATTAATTTTGCCAGCAACTTTCTTAAGATTTGAGAATGATTATACCATTTAATATTGTTATTTTATGGATTTCAATCAGTTTGAAGTAAAAGTGTTTACAAAATACTGATTTGGGGTTATTATGATCACATTGCTAAACTGTAGAAGTAGTTACACATTGAGTAGGGCAGCCTCGGCGACGGGTTTAAAACTTAAATATGAAAAATTAACTAGGTTGTGTATTCATATGTGTCACAATCTTCCACAGATTACAATATCTAAGAAATCAATCCATATTTAGAAAGTACCAAAAGTAGAGGAAAACGAAGTTTCCTTGCTTTTTAGCCTAAAACACTATTAAACACTAAAACACTATTAACACTTTAAAATGTATGCTTTCATTTCTATAGGAGGCTGAATAATAAAATAAAAAATCTTGTCTGGATTGAAAATATTTTATATTCGTGTACTTTGCGTACGTGATAACTGAGAAAATATATTGACGCCAATTACAATATTAAAAATGATTTTCGAAATAAACCAATAAACGGGTCGGCAGACCCACAGAACGTAAAAAAACTGAAACCAATATGCTAAATACTTTAAATTGCAAATAAAATCGTCTCTGCTGCATAACTGTTTCTATAAAATTAGGGACTATACTGAGCATCATAAGGAAAGTAAAGTTAATCTTAACAGTGATATTTGCTGTATTATTTACCATTGGACTGTATAATTCTAAACAATTTTTACAAGTATTGTACCGTAGTTTCTGGGTCAATGACCCCATCTCGATCACGTTTTCGTCCACTTTCCCTGATCCTTTGAGCAAATACTGAGATGGCCTCTTGTTTTGCTTCTGCACATAAATGTAATTTAATTTTAAAGGACGTGCACAGATAATGATGTGGGAAATATAGTTATTCAAATTATCTTTCTCCATGCTGTCACGGCAGGAAGTATTATTCCTTGAAGAAGGACATGCTGGATAAGAGCCCAAAATTTATTGCTGATTTATCCTTGGAAATAGATTTTATTATATCGGAGCGAATATTTTATCTTAATCTTTGCAACAACAACAAAAACGCTTATTTCTTTCTGTATTCAAAATTCAAGTAGTATATGGCTTAGAGTAAGGATCACAGAACTATGAAAACGTGCACAGAATTCGCTTCTCTTTGTAGCACATCACACATAGTTTTGTAGCTGCCATTGACGTAAAATAAAGTAGAAATTCGTTCATATTTCTCTCTAGAGGTTACAGGGAATGAGGGAATAAATAAAACCATTAATGGATTACAATTTTAACTTTTTAATTACACAAAAAATATTGTGCAGTATGAACAGGAATAAAAAGTGTACCTACAGTATATAAAGTATTTGTGAAAGAATGGGTAATACATGTAATGCAGTTTTCCCTCTTCCAGATTTAATCTTAATTTATCGACAGTCTGAAGTTTAGACCTCCGAATTACCGATTGTAAGGATTGATTAGAATGTGTCCTCTAAACAACTGTTACAACTTACAGAATGCATGCACAGAGATATTTACAGACTATAAACTTAAACAATTTTATTATTTGAACGCAAGATTCATGACAAAATAACAAATACAAGGAAACTTTGAAATCTTCAATATGGAAAAGATTTACGTGAAATGCCATTTAAATGATAGTACCATGGAGTATGAAGGCAAGTGGGTTAGATGACGTTATAATTTGTTTTAAATCGCCCTAAGTCTTGGAACTGCACTGGCAATTCGTATGTACACTCGTCATAAAAACCCGGCAACCAGAAGGACATGATCGATTACGAGCATTGTTGGCAGGCACGTAATGAAACCACGAGTGCGAAATTATTACATTTAATTTTAGTAGAACGAATGTTTAATGACGTACGCGGCCACAGAAGGTGCATATAAGTATATCGTCGGGCCTCCATGTTTGCGAACACACGCATTTCGTCATCCCGGAATAGAGCTGTTCCGGTCTCGAAGGGAGTTCAGTGATAGTCCACTCCATGCAGCTCTCGCACCCTGGAGGGTGAGGTTGGCAATCCTGATCAGGCGCTCCTCAGCTTTCCATCTTTCTCGATCGGGAAGAGGACTGGCGCTGCGGCTGCCATGAGCTCCACACCTGCAAAGAGCCTCGAAGGCGGCAGCGGCCTGAGGACAGGGGTGGGTGCGGGAGCCTCCGCCTACAGTACCTCCTTGAGCGTAGCGTGTGGCTGGACTGTGCTCGTGAGGGACATCACTCCCCTCAGGGCCTCCGGATACGCACAAGCGGACTCGTCCCTCAAGATGAGCGCTGCCGGGCAGCACGCCGCCACGTCCATCGTTCTCGCCATCAGACGAGTCTGTAGCGACGCTCCCGGGGTTTGGATAGCAGGCGTCGAAGGTCGGCGGGTAGACGCCCTGCGGCGTGCCTCTGCCTGCCAATTGCGGCAGAGCAGGCTGGGCAGCCCGCGCAGTGTATCGTTGCCGTTGGATCTGTCCGCGTGTGTGGGGCATCCGTCAGTCCTCCTTCCTCGTGGGGCCTGCCACATGGTGCGAGCACTGCCGTCGCCTCGCGTATACAACGGTTTGAGGCGCAGTCAGGCGGCAGGATCGTCAGCTTCCCCTCAGCCTCACGATGTTGCTCTTCTCCAGCGCGTCTAACCGGGCAAATACTCTTCAACACTTCAACTCTCCACACACTGCCCTGGACACTATTCCATGAATTAGCTATTAGGCGAAAATTTCGGCCAGTGGCCCCGACGTGTCGTTCCCATCCCCGCCCCTAAGTGCGTGGTCGACAGGGAAAAATAAATCTGTCTTAGCTGATGGCAACACACCCGCCTAGATTGCAATGAATCCATCTGGTCCTTCTGGATGCAGCGTAAGTTGTGATAATTATTATTACATGATTATATATATATATGATAGTAAGAAAATATTTCTCCCAATTCTACTATTACTCCACAATACCCTAAATGATATACACGTCATGTATAAACGAATAACATTAACATGGAATTTAATTTAACATGAAGCGACACATTGTCATCACTAATTCACATAAAGCGGACTATTCTAGTTTTCACAAAAGGAAATAACAAGGAAACAAATCACAGTCAAATCAAATCTAAAACTACGTCATCTAGATAACAAAATAGCATACCCAACAATACAATGTTCGAATACAAAAATATTTTAACTTCACAAAAATAAATATTTATACAAAAGTCACGTGATTACAATGAGGATGCATATAGCAAGTAAAGTACATCATATTCTGGGTCAATCACCCTCAGGTTCCAAGGTTTCTCAATCAGGTTTCTCGTCCACATTTCTTCATCCATTGAACAAATGCCGATATGGCCTTGTGATTTGTTTCTGGATGTAAAATGTAGCTTCGCAGTGCGCACGTTTTGTTGAGCTTCTCTTTTGCTACTTGTGGTAGGAATAGAACTGTGGAGATGTGGATTGCTATTTTTATTAGCAATACGGTGAAATCAAATAAGTACTTCGTATACCGATGCAAATAAGTTTTATATAACTCGAGATTGAAAATTTCTAGTTTTTAAATATTGCTAACCTTTGTTGGTACTATATTTTTTATCTTTCAACTATTAATAGTTAAATTATTGGGAAGGGATTCTGAAACTCAAGAAAGCGTGCGCAGATGATTTTTCCTCCCATATGTCACAGTTTTTTTACTGTTTTTGACTAAATAAATAAATATCTAAATAAATACTTCTATTCAATATCTGACTATGAATATAAGAGAATGGGGTAGAAATTCTGGAGCTCAAGAAGACGTATGGTAAATTACATAAATCAAAGTTCTGCATCATATTCAAACCCAGCAGTTTCAAAATTCTATAGAATTGTCATAATTAGATAATTAAGTCTAATCCAATAATTTCCAGGTTAATAGCAATGGACATCAATACTATATCAGGAAAATCAATATGAAAATTACAAAAATCACTGATGGAAATGCACCATATTTTACACTTTTCTTTAAATACTGTGAGCTTCTACAAAAAACGTACACTTTTGGACCCGTCCTTTATTTTATTTTTTGCAATGCGGGTGTAATTCATGTTACAAAAACACGCATACTTCATATTGAGAAATTAATGACATTGACATAGTACATTAAACATAAAATTAGGTATCTTCTAATCACGATTCATTCATGGAAAACTAACACTGGGTCATGCTTTGCGTACATTTTTCTAGTTTTTCACATAGCAAAATTTCACTTAACATAAAGTCATTTTATAACCAAAAGAACTCCCATTTTGACAGCAATTTAATGAGCAGGGCTTCAGACATCTTACAAATTCTCTTCTGCAATAGAGTAGCAAAAACCTACAAAAATGTGTGTTGTGACCATTAACATGCGCTGTTAATACATGCATAATGTAAATGAATAAGACAGAGTAAAGACATGAAAGAAAACGAGTACGTAGTTCATAGCTGGAGAAAAAAATACTGCATATAACTCGGCACTTTAGTCGCCAGAAAACTACATTGTATGCACCGGGAAGAATATATCAGGCAAATGAACCTCCGATGTCGCTTAACAACTTCTAGAACAACAAAGGTTCGCCAATTCTTCCCTGTCACGAATCAAGATGTGGTACGACTACGATCGTGCATTTATTTACCAATATATTCAATTATTAATTAGTACGGGAACAATCTTGGAAACTACTCACATCCGAAAATTTTAACATACTATAAAAAAATGACGGAAAGCAAAACTCACTTTTTTCTGGCATTCCTAAAATATTGCACATTTACGTAAGTTTGGAAGCTTTCCTCAGAAAGGAAAACGCGCTCCTAAATTGCCAGGGTTGATTAAAAAAACACCGAAATCCGCGCTGGTTTCGGAAACAATTTTTATTTCTTATTATCTAAATTTTTAATAGTAAAAAAGAGTATATTTTGGAATCTTTTTTGGTGTTGGACATATGGCAGAATAAAATTTGGTCTTCAAACCTTCTTTGTACGCAATTTAGTGGCATTAGGCACATGCAAAACTTTACTGCTAGTGAATGTGAAATGTCGTAGAAAAGTAAAGCTCTGATAGAAAAAAAAAACTATACACCTTTTGGAATCATTGCCAACTGAATAGGGGCACAGATTTGGTGTGAATTATTTTGCCTGTCCTGTGACGTCATAGTTTGGACGGAAGTAAGGATTTATATTGGACACGAATGCCTGAGAATGTAGCACAAATTGAGATGTGTTAGTGTCAAAGAGCTTAAAAAGTTAACTACGACATGGACAAATTGACGCAAACACACAATTTTACCACAAGAGGGGCTTTTTGAACTAGTCCACTTGCAGTTAGTCTACCTCTTTTATACACTGGCGTTCGTGATGGTATTGGTGACAACTGATGTGGAGGTATTACCGATACGGAAGTTGGTTGTTGAGGCAAGTTTTCAAAATGGCGTGACCATCAAAAAATTATCGAATCATCACTTTCTGCTTGGGGAGAGTTGGGTGTTAGTTTACAACCACACTGGTCGAATCCTTAGGTAACAGAGAGATTGTCGGAACCTGTTTTGGTTTTAACAACAATCTTGGGAAATATTGAATACTGTTTTCGTGATTCCGGGCGCGTCAACTGCCATGGTCATTAGTCATTAAAGATTGATAATAAGGTCACTTTCAAGTAGGAGTTTGTGCCGCAACACTACATCGGGACGTGGGATCTTCCGAAACTCCGCTGGGCACTGGTCTCGAAGGTATTTCCATTTTTTCTAATAATCATAAAAAAAATAACATACGACACTATCAATTCTTTGAAACGAAACTTAGTAATTTACGCTGTACGAAATGTAATTTTAAAATTATACCAAACCTTTCAATTTAAAAATGTTGTATGTATTCGTCTACCGGATCTGTCAGAATGCCAAATATTAGGCAATAATCCTAATATTGAATGAATTTGGAAATTGCTTTTTTATGAAGATGATGAAAGAAATAATTACTAGAACTAATTCAAAAATTGTTCAAATGAGACAGAAATTCACTTGATCAAAAGATTTACATTTTATCTTACCTCCATGATCTTGATTTGATTGAGTTCAAAGGTTCATAGAACGTTTTGGTATTAACGTCAATTTTCAAATCTGGTAATGAAGACATTGACAACTTGTTCGCATCTGACGGCACGGGCAGAGATATATTTTGTTGTACTATGCCCAGAAATGGATTTCTGTTTCATCTGTCAACTCTTCGATTTGATAATGCAAATGATCGGCACGAGGGAAAGCAGACATATGCAGCTGCTGTCATTACAGCAATTTTCAGTAAGTTCTTACAAAATTCTCAAGCATGCCAATCCCTCGGCCCTTCAGTTTGTGAAGATGAGATGCTACTACTATTTCGTGGACGCTATAAATTCCGCGTTTACATGCCAAAGAAGCCTGCAAAATACTGACTAAAAATATTGTGCTTGACTGACGCTATTCTTTTTTTCTAATGTGGCATCTAAGGGTATTAGCTTTAAGATAAAATATGGCATGCCTTTTTGTGTCTTTCTCGGTACTGCCGCTAAGTTGCTTAAACTGCAGCATTGCTTGATACGGTCGCGATCGTGCGACATCTTGCGGCAGGACCAAGAAAGACGCAAAAATTGTGCCTTATTCCATTTTGAAGATAATACCCTCAGATGCCATATTAGAAAAAAAAAGTAAAGTGAGCGAGTAGCTCTGCGTAAGGAGAGTTGCCTGCCGGAGCCCATGGCGAGCGGGTGCGCCCAAGAGTCTCTCCTGCTACGCCATGTCGAGCCTCACCGTGTGTGCACCAGACGCTGAACCCGATGCCTAGGAAGAAGCGGAATCAACGGTCGCAGCCCTCTGCCTCGTCAGACGATCTGCCCACAGGCGCCTCAACGCCGCGCCAGTCGTTAATTACAGACTTTGCGCCCACACAAAGAGCAACACAAACCACCATGGAGGACGCCTCACAAGTGGCGGCACTGCTCGCCACTCTCCAGAGGATCCTACAAGCGCCTACGACAACTCCGAAGTTCGACATCGAACGGGCATGGGACTTTGTGCAGGCGCAAGCCGACAGTGTTGCGGTCGGGAAGCGTGACCAGGTGGAGTGCAAATATCTTGCACTCCTCCGGCCACTGCTCCCCCAACTGGAAGACACTGACAAGCAGTTTGTAATCGAACGAGTGCGCCTGATGACTATTGCCTTGAAAAAGGGCTGGCGGGTAGCGGCTCATAATGCCGCTGATGCCGATTTATTCGGCTTGCAGATATCAGAGCCCCCGCCAGCCCCCCCAGTCAAACAGCAATACAGGCAGAACGCAGGCCGCTTTCCGCGCGGCCGCGGCCGCGGGCGGGGCGCCACGACCGCGGCGACGGCAACGACGACGACCGCCGCGCAGTAGACGCGGCCGCCGTACCGAGGTGTACGCGGCAGCGCCGGCGCCGCAGAACGCCGCCCCCGCGCCCGACACAGGGCCACCTCAACACGACGCCGACTTCCTCTGGGACCCCGGGGAGTTTTTAACCGTCTTCGACGGTCTCCTGGACGTGATCCAGCCACCACCGCCCGAAGACCCAGTCCCTGTGGACTGGGCCTTTTGGCGACCGATCATCGCCGCATTAAGCGGCCAGGAGGACAACACGTCGGACACGGACAACAACCCCGAGGACACCGTCGAGCACGAAGAGGAAGTGAGCATGTTGCCCTCTATGCCACGTGCGCGCGTCTCACTCAGGACGGTAGCCCCCCTAAACTTCAAGCAGCGAGCTACTCCGACCGTCCAACACTCCCTTTTTCAACAGGGGGTACATCACGTGCCGCCCACGGGCGTGCCCATCCGTCACCGTGGTACAAGCAAGTGGCTGTTAAAAACGTTACGTAACATGTGCCATGCTGGCATTCTTGAGGAAGTGTCGGATTCCTCACAAGTGATAAATTCATTTTCATGCTTCATTGTGCCTAAGCCTACGGTGAATCAATACAGGCTAATTTATGACATGTCACCTTGGACATCCTTTTACGTGGACACCCCACGGGTGCATTTACCATCGCCCAACTTAGTGCTTCAAAGTATACATAAGTTTTCTTTAGCTGTTAGGATTGACCTCAGGGATGGGTTTTACCACATACCCATCGCCCCGGGAACGCGACAATATTTTGGCATTAAGTGTAAGAATTTCTTGTTTAGGTTCTGCGCCATTCCTATGGGCTGGGCCATGAGCCCCCTCATCATGCAGACAGCTATGACGGCAGCTTTATCGGAACTTTGTGTTTCAAATTTCTATGTGTATTACGATGACATATTATTACTTTCTAATTCTAAGGATGATTTGTTAAATGACATTCAACGGTTACGTCGAGCCCACTTCCAAATCAACGATGCAAAGTCGTGTTTGACGCCGACCGACAGACTCAAGTTTCTTGGTGTATGGTTAGATTTAACAACATGCACCGCCCAGGCGGACGCTGATTACCTGAGAGCGGTCCGCAATGTACCCGCCGCATGGATCTACAACCCGCGCTTCGCCCGCGCCTTCGCGGGAATGGTGGGCTGGCTTACTATAGCCTCCACCGCCTCCTTCCCGCTGGCACGGGCTGTGCGCATGTGGCCCGCGGTCGCAGTACCATGGATCAGGCGTATCCATCACCTTCATCGCCACCAAACACAGGACATTGTGCTCACCAGAGTGGTGTACAGCGACGCCACGCCACGCCAGTGCGCGTGGTACACGGACGGAGCGACGTACTCGTGGCCTGCGCCGCCCGGCGCAAACAGTTTTGAGGACGAATTTTACGCCGCCATCTGTACGGTGCTCGACTTTTACCCAGAAAACATACTCCTACTAGTATATAATAGTGCTGTGTATTATAATATGTGTAGATTAGTTTGCCATTCAAATATACCTTACATTTGTATATTGTCTCACATTGTGTATAACTTTTGTAATATCACCTGTAATCTGGTTCCATCTGAAAACAAAGCGGACGCCCCGTCGCGCTGGCCTCCGGCGGATAGCTAGGACCCTCGACCAATCAGGGACCGCCTTTGCGCGTCACCACGCAACGGCGGCTTCCTGATCGGTTGGGGGGCTCCTCAGTTGCCTGCCGGAGCCCATGGCGAGCGGGTGCGCCCAAAAAGTAAAGTGAGCGAGTAGAATGCTTTGCGGCGCAACCACTCCCACTCTCACGGCAGGGACCGACGCCCAATTCACCCGACCCATGATTTCAACCCAGCAAAGAAAACCCGGAAAACCCCTACCATGCCAGAACTTCCCCCAATCCCACTTCAAAACAGGTACACACCCATAACCCCTACCGACCCTGACCCAATACCCCACAGCTCCTCCGATCCCCCCGCAAACCCTACCCAGAACATGACACCCCAACAAACCCCAACCCCGACGCAGACGAGCAAACCAAAAATAGGAGCATTCAAAGTAGACCTACAATCAATATTCTCAACCAACGAACTGACGAAGGACCTGATGAAGACAACGAACAAGATGATGACCGTGAAGTGTACCAGGACTGACCTAATACAACCCTTGACAGTGACTGTCCACCACAAAATAAGAGAAAGACTTAGACGAAATCAGAACTGACCCCAGACTTAATGCACTATATTTTTTGACAATTAACTACCACTACAATAGATGCACTGAAGAAACCCGGGAAAAAATTGTAATCTAAGGGCTGCCACCTATGACATCGACCTCATCAAAGACTCCCTCGACAAACAATATAAAATACTTCTGTCTTGAGATGAAAAGACGCGGAGAGGATGGACAATTGATGCCACTCGGTATTTACACAATTGAGGTGCCCCGACAAGAAATTACAACAACAAAAAATCGACTACAATACATTGACTATTACAAAGTGAACGTACAAGACTATAAGACAACTGACCGGGTACCTCAATGTAAGAACTTCCAAAAACTCTACCACACCAGAAACCACTGTCGACGACCTACAGTTTGTGCCTACTGCACTCAATGTCATTTGACTGAAACCTGCCCCAACTCCCAAACACAAAACTTCCAACCGAAATGCAATAACTGCGGACACGCCCATCCAGCCTTCCACCCATCCTGTCCCTACATCATGAAAGCCCGAGAATCCCGGAAAAAACAAATTGAAAAATTCAACCCCCCAAACCCCCCAATATTTATTTCCGGATCCTTCCCCCCCTCCTCCGTCAACAATCCCAATCCTACTCATCAGCCTTTACCTCCAACCTAAGCCTATCGGCCACCGGCTAGTAATTACGAAATCTTAGGCGCGATACACGAAAGAACAAAACATATACGTAGCCATCCCGTAGTTATTGCCGGTGATTTAAAGACAATTTTTCTTCCAGACATAATTTGGAAAGGCGTATGCGATGGACACGTGCAGCAACTTGTCAATAGACTGGTCTGGGACAACGGATTAGCGCAGGTAGTAGACCAGCCGACTCGCCAGGACGCGCTTCTAGATATTTGCCTTGTTAGTCCCAAAGACTTATTCTTATCGTGCGACGTTATAGAAGGTATAAGTGACCATAAAGCAGTTCTTGTCGACTTAGACTTAAGTACTTTAAGGAAAAGTATTAACACCAAGATTCTAGTGAGGCAATACAAGAAAACCAATGTAGAAGGGCTTCAAAATTACTTAAGGGAGCAGTACAATGAGTTTCTTAGAACGGGAGGGGGGATAGAAGAAATATGGCAAAAATTTAAAAACATTCTTGAAAATGCCGTGCAAACATTTGTTCCATGTAAATTGTTAAAGAGAAATCACGACCCAGAATATTATAATGCAAAGATTAGACGTATGAAAAGAAAAACCAGAAAGGCGTTTAGTAACAGGCACATTAGTGGCAACCACATGGCATTATTTCTAAGTTATTCAAAAGCGTTAGAGAAAGAAAAGAAAATCGCGGAGGAACGTCATTTAAAATATATTCTTAATGCGGATGGCAATAAATGGTCAGAATTTTTTAAGTATGTTCGTAGAAGGAAGGGAAACAAAGACGAAATTCCAGTTCTTCGTATTAATAATTTGCCAATAACTGACGACAGAAAAAAAGCAAACGCTTTTACTGCATATTTCGCTTCGGTTTTTAAGCAGAAAACTGACCGTACACAGATATCAACGTTTTCAGATAGAATCTATTTCAGGTCGATGTATGTACTCTACGGAAAAGAATAAAATTAATGAAAAGCGGAAAATCTCGAGGCCCAGATTCTATTTCCACGGACATTATTAAATTAGGTGGAGAGGCTATTCTACCGTACCTAATTAGGTTATTTAATATATCTATCAATAACGCTTCCGTACCGGAAGATTGGAAGTTAACACTAGTACCTGTTTTTAAAAGTGGCGATAAAACGGTACGTAGTAACTATAGGCCGATAAGTCTCACGTCAGGCGTATGCAAACTCATGGAACAACTAATTACTAACTACATCCGGAAAGAATGGGAGGGCAAGGAATGTCTTTATCAAGGTCAGCACGGCTTCCGAAACGGGTTCTCCTGCGAGAGTCAGCTTGTCTCACTTCTACAAGATCTAACCGACGAAATTGATAAAGGTGGAAGGGTAGACGCAATAGTAATAGATTTTGCCAAAGCTTTTGATGTTGGTCCTCCCGATCGTCTTTTAAATAAATTAATAGATTCGGGTATAGACACTAGGGTGGTGGCTTGGATAAATGAACTATTACGTGATAGGAAACAGCAGGTTCGAATCGGAAGATATCTATCAACCTCCGCAAGTGTTACGTCAGGGATTCCACAAGGAAGTGTCATTGGGCCTCTCATGTTTCTCGCCTTCGTGAATGACTTGCCAAAAAATTTAGCTTCAAACGTAGGACTCTCTGCTGATGACTGTATCATCTATCGGGTTATCAAATTAGGAGGACGTGTATATTTTGCAGCGAGACACAGACAAATTACACTCCTGGGCAAAAACAAATGGCATGGAAATAAATAGTTTCAAAAGTAAAGCCATCACGTTTGGTAGGGGTCGAAGTTATGGTGAAACTGTGTACAAATTGAACAACAAAGTTATACCTACAGTCACATCTTGCAAATATTTAGGAATTCAATTAGATAGTAAATTGAGCTGGGAAAATCAAGTAAATTTCGTTGTGGGAAAAGCCTGGAGATCTCTACATTTCGTCATGCGGATCCTAAAGAAGAGTACAGTGAGAGGTAAAGAATTAGCTTATATGTCACTAGCCCGACCCGAATAAGAATATGGCGCGGTATTTTGGGACCCGTACAGAATATCGCAGCAAAGTAATCTAGAAAAGGTCCAGCGCAGAGCATCGAAATTTACTTTCGGGGGATCAAAAAATAGAGGTGCATGGGAATCGCTCGAAAAGAGGCGGACGAAGCTGCGACTCTATGCTATGTACAAAGCATACACAGGCCATCCTGCTTGGAATGTGCTTGGAATGAAAAACCACCGTCGTTTAGGAAAACCTTCATACTTCGGTAGAACGGATCACATGCATAAAATTAAGACAAGAAAACAGAAAACGGATGTCGGGAAAGTTTCATTTACAAACCGAACAATTAGAGACTGGAACAATTTGCCTGCGACTATCTTAGAACCCTTTCCTCAAAGCTTGAGCAAGTTTAGAAATAAATTAGTTTTCTAGTTAATTATATATTAGGTTATATGTATCAATGTTTCCACTGTTAAATTAGTAGTATATCATACAAAGTAAGTTGTTTAATTGTTAGTATAAATATCAGTTGTAGAAGTATTGTTAATATTACCTTTATCATTATTGTTTTCATTTTATTATTATTATTCATTTAGTGCAGTGCAGCGCAGTGTAATGAAGCGCAGTGTAGTGCAGCGCAGTGTAGTGTTATGAAGTGAAGTGGAGGGAAGGGAATGCGAAAGAAATGCGTCACAGTTAAGTGTTGTGCAGTGAAGTGAAGTGGTGTAAGGTTTGCGTGGTGATGTTATGTACTATTTATCATTGTTATCTTAATTAACTACTTTTTTGTAACTTTTTCTTAGTGAATGTAAGTTTAATGCATGTAAGGTTAAGATATTCTGCCACCAAGTTACTACACTTAATTGCAGAATTGAGCTGAACTCGTGGCTCATTGCAAAGTCGCAAGCCTTTCACCACTGAGGTCCGGGTTCTATTCCCGTCGAATCTCATGTGAAATTTGTTCCAACAAAACGAGTTCGGCTGCTTCACAAGGGCTAGTCCAGACGCGACAGACAAACTTAACGGAGGATTACTCCAAAAACAAGCGCTGTAATGGGAGGATTACTCCAACAAGCGCAAAGCGCTCAACGCCCCCCAAGGGGCTTGGAGACGCAATGCGTCAAAATAGACGCAACAAATTAAAAAAAAATTAACAATAAAATCTAATCTAATCTAAGCAATCCCCAAAACTCAAGCAACTCCCAGACCAACCAAACCCAAAACTCCTCCACACAAGACTTCAAGGACCTGTTCTCACTCCTGCAATCCTTTAACCTAAAAAAATATCTAACATCAAACCTACGAGGCCCAGAGGACATCCTCACCAAAATCATCACCGCAGGAATGAAGATAGTCGAAATCTTCTCCCCCTAAATGGCTCCCAAACCCCGTTTCCTCTCCCTCTCGTCATGGAACGTACAAGGCGGCATCAACCAGAAAAAAACCTCTCCTTTCCCAATTCCTTAAAGACTACTCCATCGGAATCCTATTCCTACAAGAAACTTTCCTAAAACCTAATATCCCTTTTTCCATCCAAAATTACATCCCCCACCGTAATGACAGAACCCTATCCGCAATGGAGGCACGGCCATCCTAATCCGTAAATCAATTCCCCACGCCCCTTACCAGCTACCCCCGACATCTACCCTCGAGTGCACAGCCATTCAAATAGCCACCCCAGCTACCCCAATTGTCCTAATTTCTGCTTATAAAAATCCTAAAACCCCTCTTCCCACCTCTGATAACGTTTACTTAACCTACCCTATCCTTTTATCCTGGCTGGGGACCTAAACAGTAAGTCAACGTCTTGGGGCTGCAAGACATAACACGATAGGACAGAAACTAGACAATTTTATTGACAACAACCCCAACAATCCAACTCAACAGTCCCCCTGAACCCACCCACCTCCAAAATGACAATCCCACGACATAATCCTGCACTCCTTCAACATCCACGTCTCCACCCCTATCCTAAATACGACCTCTTTAACTCCTCAGACCAACTCCCCATTGTCTTCTACTCCACTTCCACCACACCTTACCTAACACCCAAACCCGCTCCCATTCCAGTCACTGACTGAAAATCCTCTTCCCACACTCTCCAAAAAATCCAAACCCCCTCCGAAATCAAATCCCTACAAGACATTGACACCTCCATCCAACACCTCACCCATCGGATAATAAACTACAAAAAACACACCACATACACCAAAAACCACCACCCAAGCCTTCCTGACATTTTACTTACAATAAGACGGAAAAGACAATCACAAAGACACTACTATAAATACAGACACGATGGAGTTCTCCCCTCCCCATTAAAACACCTACCACGAAACGCTATCCGCCTTCTCACCATAATCCTTAACTTCTGCATGGAAAGATCCTATTTCCCCACCGCCTGGAAAACCGCCCGCGTCTCCATGATCTCCAAACCTGGCAAGGACCATGTGGAATATAATAAAAAATACTACCAAATCAACTAGAAAACCCGTGGAGAATGTTGTTTTAAAATATAACGGTATAAATGTAAACGATCCGGCAACAGTGGCTAGTCTCTTTAACCAATACTTTTCGAGAATTGCTGCCGATCTCACTAAGGGTCTTCGGGCACAAAATTCAAAAACAGACAGTTCACCCAAAATTATAGACACAATGTTCGTTTCCGAAACTTCTTCCTATGAAATTCTCAAAATAATCGGTAAACTACAAAATAAATATTCGTCCGGTTTAGATGAATTCCCAGATTCTTTGTTAAAAACTTGTGCGTATGCCATTATACACCCGTTAACTCACATATTTAATGCATCTTTATGCACTGGAACATTTCCAGATATTTTCAAAACAGCTAAAATTAAGCCACTCTTCAAAAAAGGCAACAAAAATGAAATTCAAAATTATCGGCCCATCTCTCTTCTATCAGTTTTTTCAAAAATATTAGAGAGACTTTTTTACGTACGAATGGAAACCTTTCTCACTAAACACGACGCGCTTTCAGATTGCCAACATGGATTTAGAAAATCAAAATCAACGGAAACAGCTATATTTTCTTTTCTTAAAGATGTCGCCTCATCATTAGATCAAAACGAGGCACCTATTGGATTATTTTTAGATCTCTCAAAAGCTTTTGACATCATTGATCATGACATTTTACTTTCAAAATTACCTTCATATGGAATCCGTGGTATTGCTCTAGATTGGTTATGTTCGTACCTTAAACAACGATCTCAGAAAGTTGAAATACCTTACTGGAATGATGGAACATTACGTACGCACCTTTCCGACTCTTTGCCCGTTGCATGTGGAGTTCCTCAAGGATCGATTTTAGGCCCTATTATGTTCCTACTTTACGTAAACGATATGCCCTCGACGATTCGAAACGGAAGAACGGTTCTCTTTGCGGATGATACGAACATCCTTTGCAATAAAGAAACCGTAAATAGTACAATATCAGATGTTTCAAATTGGTTCCGAAATAAAAATTAATAGTAAACGAAAAGAAAACGGTTTTAATGCAGTTTTCCATTTCAAATAAACAATTCTGTGCTCCATTGAAAATGAACGGTGTACCATTGACTGATGTTAAGGCAACAAAATTTTTAGGTCTCTCAATTCAGTCAAACCTTAAATGGAACGTCCATTTAAATGAATTGAACACAAAATTAAGTTCATTATGCTACGCGTTCAGAATTTTTGCAAATTCAGTCAGCCTTCATACTGCTCGTTGTGTATACTTCGCGAATGTTCATTCCCGCCTGAGATATGGCATAATATTCTGGGGAAATACATCTTATAGCTCCCAGACTTTCAGATTACAAAAACGAATTGTACGAATAATAACCAAATCCCACCCACGTGATTCTTGTAAGCCTATCTTCATTAATCTAGGAATTCTACCATTACCGTGTCTTTTTATTTATGAATCAGTGGTTTTTGTCAAAAATGACTTGCTTAAGGGCGGGAATATATTTTCAGAAAATGCCGAAGTCTATTACTATAACACTCGACGTAGAAATCATATTCATCAGGTGACAGTATCAACAGCTCATTACAAAAAATTCACATACAATACATGTACATTATTTTACAACACTTTGCCAGATGACATTAAACGATTAAATTCAATAGAAAAGTTTAAATCCCAAGTGAAATCGTTTCTGCTGCATAACTGTTTCTATACAATTAGAGACTATACTGAGCATCACAAGAAAAGTAACATTAATTTTAACAATGATACATAATGCATTAATTACCATTTGGACTGTATAAATGAGTATAAACAACCTGTAACAACTATTGTAACACAGCTTCCGGGTCAATGACCCCCATCTCGATCAGGTTTTTCGTCCAGTTTCCCTGATCCATTGAGCAAATGCTGAGATGGCCCCTTGTTTTGCTTCTGGACATAAATGTAACTTCATTTTCTGTGCACGTCTTCTAGAATTCAGTGGGAAATACAATTATTCAAATTATCGTTTCCACGTTGTCGCAGCAGGAAGTAATAAGAGGCAAAATTTATTGCTTATTTATCCTTGAAAATAGATTTTATTACATGGGAGTTTTTTTGTTTGTTTTTTTCTCCCTTTCAAAATTCAAAATTTATTGCTTATTTATCCTTGAAAATAGATTTTATTACATGGGAGTTTTTTTTTGTTTTTTTTTCTCCCTTTCAAAATTCAAAACTTAAGTAGTAAATGATTTAGTGTAGGAATCACAGAATTTTGAAAATGTGCACACAATTCACTTTTCCCCATAGCCCGTCATACGCAGTTTTTTAACTGTTTTTTGACGTAAAATAAATAAATAAATAAATAAATAAATAAACCATCGGCATCCAAATAACTTCCACCCCATCAGCGTCCTGCCCATCCTTGGCAAAATCCTAGAAAAAAATCCTTCGACTCACTCCCATCCTTGATCCCATAATCCTACTCACACAATTCGGTTTCCGTGAGGGTCGCACCGCGGCCCTCCAATCACTCCACCTGGCTATCTCTGTCGCCACACCCCTCCAGATCCCTAAAGAGATACAAGCAATCCTCGCCGACCTCACCCAAGCTTTTGACACCGTATCCCACGAAATACTTGATGAAACTTTGCCCCTACGCCCCCAATCACCTATTTGCCCTCATTAGAAGTTACCTATCCAACCGATCCTTCCATGTCCGCACCTTTCCAAAACCTCAAAAACCTTTCCCATCCAAGCCGGCGTCCCACAGGGCGCCGTGCTCTCCCCGATCCTCTTTTCCCTCTATATCAATGATATCCCACTGACTCCCTTGTCAAAACCCTCCTTTACGCCGATCTAGCTTTCCTCGCTCCCGACCTACCCCTCCAAAACTCCCTACAACAAACGCAAATTGCCTTGATGTTCCTGCCGGGGTTGGTGCCTCCACTCCTCCGTACAGAGAAGGGCATTGGGAGGCGGGGTGGGGATGATGAAGGGAGAGTTTATTTTGTTGGGAGTTGTGATAGAAATGGGGATGGGGAAGGGGAAGGATAAAGATGGGGAGTGTGTGTGTGTGTGTGTGTGTGTGTGTGTGTATATATATATATATATATATATATATATATATATATATATATATATATATATATAATTTTTTAAATTTTTTTTCTTCTATTTTATTTTACTTTACTTTATTATTTTTTCAGAAAACGGGGGTGAGTTTGGTGGGGGGGGGTGTTGGGATAGGAGGATTGTAGGCGTAGTCGTTGGTTTTGTCGTTTGTCTAAGTCGATGGCTCGTCTGCGTGTTTCGTCTTTGCCTATTGCAGCTCAGGTTATAGGGGCTGGGAGTTGGAGGATATCAAGAGGATGTTTTTTTCTGGGAGTGTCTGGGATGATTGGAGAGAAAGTGGAGGTGTGGGGGTTATTAAGGATTGGAAGGTTGTGTTGTTGGTGAAGTTTAGGGTTGTGGAAATAGAGTTGTGGATGTGGGTGAAGATGTGACGGATGTCGTGGTTGGAACGGATGTCATTAAAACGGGTGTACATGGGAGGTCGGAAGATGAGGCGGTGGACCCTGTTCTCGGTGCGGGTGATCTAGGATAGGTTGGTGGGGGATGTGGCAATCCATGTGGGATGGGCATATGTAAGGATGGATCGGATATAGGAGTAGTAGAGGAGGATTCGTTTTTTGAGGGTTATGTTTTGGTTTGAGAGGAGGGGGTAGAGAGCGTTTATAATTCTATTGGTTTTTGTGATGGTATGTTGGGTATGGAGGGACCATAGGAGTTTTTGGGAGAAGGTGACACCGAGGTATTTTTCATAGGATTGCCAGGAGATAGGAATTTGGTTTATGGTGAGGGGTGGGGGAGTGGATGGAGATTTTTTATAGGAGAAGAGGATAGCTTTGGATTTGGCGGGGTTTATTATGTTATATAGCGGCTCTACCAAACAATGTGAGGCGCGCTGCCACCCGGGTCATTGAGGGAGGCGAAACATCTGCCGCCCCCTATGATAGAAGCAGCATGGAGGCGTACTGGAGTGACCTGGTCTCCGCATCGAGCTCGGCCTCCCCCCCCCCCCCCGAAAAGGGAGGTTCTTTCGGGGATATGGGGTCCGGTGGGCCTGGACATCTTTACGCCAACTAAAGAAGATCTTTGCGCGCCGTCTGGCGGAGGCTGGTATTATCGACCTCCGCCAGCGTGCCATATGGGACGGTTGCTCCGACGTGACCGCGCTGGCGGCAGCGATGAATGACGCACGGACGCGTCACAGGGGGCTCTACAGAGTATTTGTCTTATAGTAAGGTAGTCTCCACCCGCTAGCAGCGCTGCATATTACCTAAGAGCTTTATTATAATTGTAAAATCTCTTTCTTTCGGCTATAAGAAGTAGTACCAATGGCGGGATGTTGACACTCTCCAGTGTGTCCGGCTTCTGGCGCGATCTTTCGAACCTGTGAAAACAGTTCAACTCTTCAATTGTTTGTCCTTCCAAAGTTTCACTCGAAAGATTTGTCTTTCCCTCTAGAAGCAAACGCGCCGTTTTTTGGAGAAAAATGAAGTCCGACACGGAACGTTTAAAATCCACGCCCTTTGCTGTTAATTAGCGACAAGGAATTGTAATAATGATAGGTTTCAACGTTCGGCGCCAAATTTGAATCAATTTTGGACACCGATGTTCTAACAATTTCCGCCCATGATGGGAATCGAATCGGACCCGTTGAGAAGGGCCGGCTCACTGTAGGAGAAGCTGCAAATAGATTTAATACTTACCAGCGCAGACCGAGATGAACATCAAAAGAGAACCGGTGCGCAAATAGGGAACGTCAATCTATGACATAGCGTGCGTGACGCTGGCCAGTGCCTTAAGCTGAATGCGTATTAGCTTGCGTTCGAGGCACGCATCGAAGCCTTTCTTTTAAAACGCGTTCTCGCAACGTACGGCAGTGCGATATCTCACGATTTAAAAATGATTCTGGTTTCTGCAATGCGCTTTGATGACTGGAAGTGTTCTGGGCGAGATGCCTAGTTAATAAGCCAAAGAGAAAGTATAAAATATAAAAATTA
>BLKR01011164.1:0-37532 GCA_011170035.1 Teleogryllus occipitalis
GCTATTAATTCGAAAGTGTGGGAATTAATCAGGAATTAATTATTGTTTAGTTGTTATTCAGGCGTGGTGCCACGGCTGTTGCAGCTCGGCGCAGCCCTCGGGCCATCACCTGCGCTCGCAGCGCTCCCTGGCTGCGTGTAGCCCATGTTGCTAGGGGCGTGCTCCGGGGTTCCGCATGCAAACGGCTCCCGGGCCCCGCACGCCACGGCCTACTCTTTTCACGCTGACGAGCCCCGACGCGACGCGACGCCCAAGACGGTCCGTTGACCCCGCCGCCCCTTGCGTAACACCCACGCACGCCATCTCGTACCGGCCGCTGACTCAGCTGAGACTCTCGCCGGGAGGCCTTGGTTCGAAATCCCATGATGGAGGATTTTCGCTGCTAGATAGCTAGTTTTCAGACGCTGTTTGGAGCAGAATTCTAGTGGCCGGCTGCTCTCGGTAATTTTCTGCGGAACCAGTGAATGGGCCACGGACAGCACGCGTTCCGCTACCTTGTCCTAGCCTCTACCCTTAAGGCCCATTCACAATGCAAACATAAGCATAAGCATGGCGTTAACATAAAAGTTAGGACTACGTCTACAAGTGGACTCATTCACAAGGCGTTCGCATAAGCATAACACGTAAGACGTTAACTTAAGAGCTTGCAAGCTTCAAGCTTCTGTGCTTATGCTTATGTCAAAAATAAGAAATGAACCAATCACAGTTCGTTAACTCAAAATCGAGTATCGAAGTCGATAGGCGAACTATTCGTGTCGATTCGTGTGCTGCGTCTCATAGCCAATAGAAACTCTTATTTTGCCTGTGTTTATGTTCGACATTGTGAATGCGCCAACTCTTCGCTTGTGTTAATGTCTATATCTATGTGTTATGCTTATGTTTGTGATTGCATTGTGAATGGGCCTTTACTCACAAACACATTTTACGTACACTAAGCTGCCAGGCATAGCATTTGCTCGCTCGAGCTGCTCAGCCTCGAGCGCCGTGTGCTCGAGCATCCTGCGCTCGCTCGGGTCTCAGCCGTGATCCTAGCGGCTTTGGAGATATTAGCATTATAAACCAATTCTTTTATGTTATTGAAAATGTAAAAATTCAATGACCCCCACTTTATGAATTTTACAAATTTCGACATCCGGCTGATTCTTCTGAAAACCAGTGCCTTAACACGAAATTTAATGACATAATGGTGAGAAGCATACGTATTTCTATCAGAAGCTTCGTTTTCCAGGAATTCGCGAAAGCCTTCGTAAAACACGCCATTTTAAAAATGCATTCAAGATAGTCACCATGTTTTCCAAGTTTTCTGGATTGAAAATTCAGTCAAAACAACAACATAAGGAATAAAGGGCTGATAATTAGCCAAGTAAATCTCTGCGTTGTAGAGCAAATAGTTAGGAGATACAGCGAGTCAAAAATGACCGTATTTTCGAGTTTTTGAATATACACTAGTTTCGATAAAACGCCTATAGATGGCACTTTTATGGTCCGAATGGGGCAAATAATAGCTTTTTCTGAAACTTTATTAAATTTTTAAAGAAGCTTTTGCTTCCAGAATTGAAATATTGCTTTACAGATTATTTTGCCTGAGACCTCGATATGCTTGCTCTACTCGATGAAGGAGCGTTCTCTTCCTTCGAACACATGAATCGGCTGTTGTATCATCAGTTGTTTCGTATTTTAACTTGTACAAAACTGGCATTACGGAACTCTTACATTCAGATGATTTTTTCATCATATTAGTGATTTATTAATAATTATGAAGATGTTTTAAATTGTTTTTTTGCGTGGAAGGAATTTTGTTTTGTCAAACATTCATTGCGTTTGCACGAAAATTAAATTGGAAATGCCCTACTCTCTCATAAAGAGCATTCTTTTTGAGTGAGATAAAATTTATAAATTTCAAAATGTTCGCTGAGGTTTGTCGTTCCCCTTTTCAACATTCGGAAAAAACAGTAATGTGACATTGCTGTTGTTGCAACCAGCGTTGTATACCAGCGATATTCTCGTATTTAAACAAAACGTTTGTATACGTCAATGAATTGAAAAGCTCAATATTCTTGACATATGCATAGTGTTGATTAGAAATTATATAAATTTGCAATAAATTTGTCAATTCCGGTATCTGATCTGTTAAGTCGATCGCACAAACCATTGAATCAGTTATGTAGATACGTTGGCTTTCTGTGCTTTTTAAAACAAATCGGATTCTTCTGAAATTGTTTGTGATCTAAAAAGATATGCTCATATTCTCTCGATAAAAATCAAGCTAGTAGTGTCATAATTGAGTGGAAGAAATTAATCATTATTTGATAGTGAAATCCGTAATGCGAACTGTTCAGTTTCAAACTGCAGTTAAATGTTATTAATATATTCATTGTTTATTCCGATTCGTACTTATTTAGGATATCCGAATACAAAATATTTCCGTAGAACTCCAGGTTGAGGTTCAAAAATTCTCTGGGTAAAATTATCGTTTGCTGAATCATTATCACTCAGTTTTTGTAGCGAGGTATTCGAACGGAACCGCAATCCTTCCCATGTGGAATGGGTAATTGAATAGAATATCAGTTGCAGAATGAGTGACGCGCATGTTCAATGTGTCCACTAACATATCAGAGTGCGAACGTCGATATCGGAGCGCCAATTGACAACACAAGCTACCAATGACGATAGCCGGATTACTTACTTTCGATGAACACAGCGGGCACATATTTAATTCTAACATTTATGCTTGTATATTTCTGACATACCATTAACTGATAAACACATCTAGAAATACAGTCTCTTGTCGTGGCTTTTGTGTAGATTAAATATTCACATGTGGGTAAAATTCTCTTCATGATGAAATTTTTACTGTCTGTATTTTAGATTTCAAAACTCTTACCTAGGATCATTTTATATTAATTCAATTAAAGAGACCACATCAAGGAACTTCTTTGCAATTAGGTGAATCATTTCAGGTGGTAATAAGAACAGTTTCTCATAATATTATTAATAATTAATTCCGTTTCCGTTTTGGTCTCTGAAGCATAGATTCGTGAAGAAAGTGTTTTTTGTAATTTTTCGATTTCGTCGTAGTCTGTATATCACTGCCAATTAATCCACTTTTCCACGACTCAAAGCGCTGTTGTAGACCCGGGAGATCATTAATATTATTTGTGAATAGCGAGCGTAAAAGAATTCTGGCGGCCGGCTATCGGTGTAAGGTTCTGACGGCCCAATCACAAGGCCCCGTGCTATGATATGGTAATTTGCATCAGAATTCTGTCAATTCACAAATTTTAGTTTTTCTTTGTTTGCGTGCGAAAAAAGTAGATTTTTTTCTTTGGCAATACTGAGAACTATTCTCATAGCTTCGAATCTCTGTATCTTCTGGACGTTACAGCTGATAAATCATCGAGAAACTGATGTGCAGAATCGAAGTGCAATCAACAAAATGCCATAGGAGACTGTTCATCTCTTTGTGTTAACTCTCTTTGTGTTAAATAGCGAATGTTCAAAAAACTCACTGGCTATAATTTGGATAAATAACTAACAAAAATTAAAAAAAAACATTGTTTAGATATCATAGTGAATCAAAATGAGCTAGTTTAGGACAGATAATTTCCAACGTTAATTTATTGTGTTATGTGTTCGAAGGTGTAAAAATGTCTTTATTTGTTTATAGTATATAAGAATGTAAAACGCATATTATAACAATATAGTTCAAAAGAGATGTATTAATATAACTTCTGTTGAAATAAGTAGTTTTGTTGTTGGCCATTCCATCATTTCCCTACTCTTCGCTTGCCTTTAGGCAATCTGCCCTGTAATCTCACGAAATACTGGTCGTTTAAATTCATATCCTAAGCCAATGATCGCCAAATCGTCGATCACGAGCTACTTGTAGCTTAGGGGCAATTTTAGGAGCTGCGTTCGCTTAGGCGACGCCCTGAGCGGCAGGGGTTGTGACATCAATACCGATGTTTTCAAAACATGGATGTTCCAATAAAAACATCAATGTGGATGAAACCGGGAGCGGTAGCTCAGTGCATCAACTGATGTCATTGCAGTGCCTCTGACCGGGAGGTCCTAGGTTCCCACTCCCTACGGCGGCAGGATTTTCCACACTAGCTTTTCAGCTAGGTCGAATTCAGCCGCTGTCTGGAGGAGAATTCTAGCGGCCGGCTGCTCTGATCGGTAGTTTTCCGTGGTTTCTCCCATCAACACCAGGCGAATGCCGGAGCAGTACCCTACCAAACGGGTCACGGACCGCGCGCGATCTGTCCTTCCTCTTCCTTGTCCTATCCTCTCCCCCTTACACACACACTTACACTAACATGCACTACACTGCCACATATTCCGGGAGACCAGTCGGGAGTTTAGAGCTTGTCCCTGCTGGGGCGGTGCCTCGCTGGTGGGAGAGTCCTGGTTTGGGGAAAACCCCACTAGCCGACGGTAGGTCGGTGCTGGATCTCGCCATCCAGCGAGGGGAAAATCACCGTCATCTCCCGAGAGAAAAACATGCACTACACTTACGGGACTAATGACCGAAGCAGTTGACGCGCCCGGAAACACGAAAAAATCAATCAATCAATCAATCAATGTGGATGAAAAATTTCCATAATCACAATTTTGTAAACGTTAAAATTTGAAGCAAGAACGGACTTCTGTTTGCTTAGGTGTTCGAACCAAACCAAAGCGATTTGTACCACCTTCATCGAGCAGTCATCCCACGTCCGAGATGATCTTAATGATCCTTCATCTCTCCTCTCGCTTTTGGCACATGGAGTGGCGTTTTGTAACTTTGTTTTCAGGTAACATTAAATGACATATAAATATACACCGTTGCTCTCAAATTAAATTTTCTTTCGCATTAATTTAATGTTAGAGGTTACTAAATCAGTTTTAAAACAGCGATGGTATTTACTAACATCAATGTTTTAATTTGGAACATCGATGTTTTGTTGTCAATGTGGCAATACTTGGCGGTTACAGCGTCCTCGTAAGTGGCTGAGAGGGCGACACCGCGTAAAGGGAGAGTGGGGTCAGGACATCAACTGATGTCACTGCAGACTCTATGACCGGGAGGTCGTAGTTTCGAGTCTGGACGGTGGCAGGATTTTCGACACTAGCTTTTCAGCTAGGTCGAATTCAATCACTGTCTAGAGGAGAATTCTAGCGGCCGGCTGCTCTGATCGGTAGTTTTCCGTGGTTTCTCCGATCAGCACCAGGCGAATGCCGGAGCAGTACCCTACCAAACGGGCCACGGACCGCGCGCGATCTTTCCGACTTCTTCCTTGTCCTAACCTCATCCCTTACTTATACGCACGCTCACATGCACTGCACTACCACACATGCCGGGAGGCCGGTCGGGAGCTTAGAGCTTTTCCCGGCAGGGAGATACCTGGTTGTGGAAAAACCTCGCTAGCCGACGGTAGGTCGGCGCCGGATCTCGCCATCCAGCGGGGGAAGAACATCGCTACCTCACGAGACAAAACATGCACTACGTTTACGGGACCAATAACCCTAGTGGTTGACGCGCCTGGAATGACTAAAAATCAATGAAGCGACGCCCCGTCGCGTGCGAGAGCGGTTGGGCCGACGAGGCAGCGGGGCTTGGGACAATCGGCGGACGGAAGAGAGCGGCATTGATTGATATGTCCAGACACGTCAACTTCTGACGTTGTAAGTCCTATAAGAGTAGTACGTAGTTATTCAGGAGGTCACTATGTTCCTCCACCTCTGGATGGTAAGATGCACTTCCGATCAAAATGCAGGCTTGCGAGGATTTCCCACTTCAGGTGTCTCCCCCAGCTGGGCACCGCTCTAGCTGGGACAAGCTCTAGGCTCCCGAGTGGTCTCCCGACTTGTGTGGTTCTGAATTGCAAGTAAATGTAAGTGGGTGTGAAGTAGTAGAAGATAGGACAAGAATGAGGAAGGAAAGATCGCGCACTCTTCGTCACACTCTTGTCAAGGTACTGCCCCGGGTTTTATCTAGAATTGAGAGGGGAAACCACAAGAAATACTGGTAAGAGCCGCCGGCCGTTTGAGTTCTCCCCCAAACAGCGACTGAATTGAACCTTAGTCGTTTAGGAAAATTCCGTCCCACATCGTGGGGATTTGAGCCCTGGTGCCTGTCGGTGGGAGTTGCCCTGAGACAGATGTTGCCCTGAGCTAAGGCAGCCGATGGCAGGGAGCGATAGTCACCGCAGTGCGGGTGGTCCGTGGTGTGGGGTGCAGAGGCAACGGGGACAATGCTGCGCCGGGAGTCGGGCGGCGGTGGGAGCGAAGCGGCGACGCGGCGGGGCCAGCGGATCGGAAACGGACGCCGGAAGTGCGCTGCTCCAACGCGGAAGCGGCGGCGTTGGCGGCGGCGGCGGTGGGGGCGGCGGGCGCGCTGTGTCGCTCGCTGAGAATAGAAGAGCCGCGAGCGGAATAAACCGGGGCCGCTCGGATGGAAATTCCCATCCCGGCGACCACAACAGCGTCGACAGTTTTAACGCGCGCGGTGAACGAAAGGCTTTATGGCGTCCCTCGGCGCGGAAGGTGGGTGGGGGCGGGGCGTATTTCTGTTCTCGCGGCTGTCGCGCCGCGTTAGCGTCGCGAGACGTTCCGGGAATTGTCTGATCGTGACAGCTCGAGAAACGGTAACGACGGGTACTGAAGGGGAATGCCGTCTTGAAAGGAAGACCGCTTTCTTCATACAGGAACAATTGAAATTGAGTTTCGTCTCTTGAGAAAATCCATTTAGATGTCACTGTCGGGGTAGTGCTACCGTTTCCCCTATTATGCGAGTTGTTTGTTACTTCAGTATATGTGATTCAGAAAAGCGTTATGTTCAGAAAAGCTTGTGTTATGTTGATTTGTTGAATATATATATATATATATATATATATATATATATATATATATATATATATATATAAGAGCGGTAAACGCCGACACCGTGTGATCGATGCCGATGAAAGTTGGCGCATCTACGGTTTTTTCACACAGAAGATTCATGTGCTACTAATTTTGTTGTAACTCCACTAAATGGCGCTGTACAACAAAACCAAATATTCATGTCAAATGCAAGCTGCGACACTAGGCAGCATTTTTGAATCTATATCGTTAAATAACTCCTAAACGAAGTGTTCTAGGAGTTATTCTAGGCATTAAAAACTAACATTTGATACCTTCTTGAAAATTCTATTACATTTTTGTTGGTCCGGCGATTCTCGATATTACCCCACCTGCTCAGAGACGTACAGAACCTGAAACTAAATGCGAATGAGAGGGACAGAGTGAGGTAGAGACAGACAGAAACACACACACTCACAGACAGTCAGACATACTGAGACAGGGGCAGAGAGAGACGGAGAGAGGGAGAGTCGAAGAGAGGCACGGAGAGAGGGAGAGACGAAGAGAGAGAGAGAGAGAGAGAGAGAGAGAGAGAGAGAGAGGAAAGGGGAAAGAGGGAGATGAAGAGCAGAACGTCTATCGGGTTCCGCTAGTAAATAATAAACGTATATGCTACATGTGACTTAAACTCAATAGTTTTCACAAAATAAAAGCTTCAATGTTGTTAAAACTTCAAATGCGTTTATAGTAGTCAGAAATTAAAAAGGTACTGTTATTTAACTTTCACATTATGTTAGCATATTTACTTTAGATTAGTAGTCGCTAATTGGTTGAACTAAATAACTGGGAAATGTGTTTTTTTAATATCAAAACCCAGTAATTGTGTGTCAAAATGTGAAGAATGTAATGTACAGAAATTTACTGTTTGACACAAGTTTTAACTTCCCTTTTCGTTATCTATTGACATTACCGAACGCCTACACTGTGAATTGCAAATGTAAGAAGGTTGCCTCAACATCTTAAAGGGAAATATTCTGTACTGAAGAGCGGTTTAGTATTATTCTCGCAGGCGACACTTTTGGACTTCGTGAAAATGGACTATGAAATATTTTTTCTTCTTATTTTATTGCAATTGGTATTATAATGAATATATTTGTTACTCTTAATTTTTACTTTTACTTTTAATATGTGTTCGTTTTCATTGTTTAGGGTAATAATTAAATAGATAATTCGATTAATTTATTTCAATGTTGAACAATTTTGTTTTAAAATATTCAATTATTTCTAGATTGATGCAGTGTGAAATAATGGGACTTAAAACTGACAATAATTTAAAATGACAAGCTGAACAATTTGTAAAAGCAGCGTACTTTACTTTAATAACATTTCTTGAATATTGTTAATACACTTGCAATGCTCAAACGTTGATAAACTGAATGCTATCAATCTCTTAATTTCTATCTACGCTATCAATCTCTCTCATTTTTAATTAACTGCCTTATCCAATTGCAGTTCAAGTAAATGTTATTATATATGTATTATTAAAGATGCGATTGCGTGGTAACTATGAGGAATTTATATGTAATGATACGTTTTCGACTTTATTTAATGTGTCTTTTCACGTACGAACTTTTATAAACGTATAATATTATGATCGATGTTAGCAACATTTGTTAATAAGAAATGCTCCCTCAAATGTAATAGAAACTAGCGTCAACAAACTAGCTACTATCTTATTTGATAGTTTCGCTGATGAAATAAATACCTCCCCCCATTCTACCACATCTAGCAAAATGAGAGCTCTAGAAAACCTGCGCAGATGAAAGAAAGCTTCATTTATTGTCCAGAAGTGAAGTAAGGGACAATCCCTGAATTTGTTTAACGGACCAAGGAAACTAGAAGAAACATCTGATCGAGATTGAAGCTCCTGGACATTCTTGCAATTACGCGGGAACAATATTTGCAAGCAGCTTTCAACAGCCTTTCAAGCTGTTTTTAAGCAACCTTGCCTTTGGTTTTGTTGTAGAGACCACATCCTCCGCGACCCCAACCGTCAGAAGCGTTCGAACCAAAGTAAAAGCTTCAGAGTAGAGAGCTTCTGTGTACTGAACGTGTACTGTATTAAATGTGAGTTCATCCCGAGTGTGTTGGAGAGGCTGCCTGGGCAGTCGCCTCGAGGGGGAGCTTTGATCGCCGCAACAGGCCGGGCTCTGTGCTCGCCCGCCCCACCCCGCCCCGCTCCGCCCCACCCCGTCCCGTCCCGCCCCGCCTTCCCCGCCCCGCCCCGCCCCGCCCCGCTCCGCCCCGCCCCGCTCCGCCCTACCCCTCCCCGCCCTGCCCTGCCCCGCCCCGCCCCTCCCCGCTCCGCCCCGCCCCGCCCCGCTCCGCCCCGCCCTGCTCCGCCCCGCTCCCGCTCCGCCCCGCCCCGCCCCGCTCCGCCCTACCCCGCCCCGCCCCGCTCCGCCCTACCCCGCCCCGCCCCGCCTCGCGCCCGCCCATCGCATCGCATCGCATCGCCTGCAGCGCCGGCACCACAGGGGTGGGGGTGGGGGGGCGAAACCGCCCACCGCGCCGGAAGCCTTCGACCCCGATTCGGAAGCAGCGGCGGGCCGGGCCGGGCAGGGCAGTGCGGCGGAGGCTGCAGCGAAAGCAGGGAGTAGCGGGCCGCGGGCCCGCAGGCTACCTCAATCTGGGTTACGGCCCGCCCGCCGGCCTGCTTCTCGCTGCAGCGCCGCGTCGCTTGAGAGCGTGGGCTTCCGCGGCGGAGTCACTGACTACTGGGCGGCCCGGGAGACGCTACGCCCTAGGCACAGGTGCCAACGTTTCGCATTTCGCCCTGAGGAAGGTTGCAGATTGGCGGGCGAAACGTTCACACCTGTGGCTAGGACGCGGCGTCTCCCGGACAGCCAAGACGTTTTTAACATATTTTTCAATGAAAATTACTCTAATTGTACTATGAAAAATCTAAATTTACAATACATACTATCCTTTTAATATATCTTTCGATTATTAAAATTTACCTTTTGAAAAATTTAAATGCTCATTACTGTCTCGTCTTACTACGTACGTAATGAATACGAACTATTTTAATCCTTTGGCAGAAATTTACAATTTTTTGACCGAAAATCTGTATTGTCGGGCCCTAGTATAAAAAAAGAGGATAAATCTTGTTCCAATATGTTGAAAACTCCGTTGGGTTGTCAGAATTCGCATTCTGCAGGTCCTTAAAATCAAAAAATCAATTGTTGGCAAAACTTCTGTCTGTCTGGCCGTAGCGCCTGAACATTTCAGACGATTTTCTCCAACATTGATATTCCGTGAACGACCTGAACGAACTCGAGGTCCTGCATGTTTGAAACGAATATTTTGATTTTGGAGTGTATTTGCATGAAGTTTCAACAATAATTTTTACATTTTCTCAAAAATGGTAAAGGCAAGAGGCAATGGCAAGGCAAAAATGTAAAGAAACTTAAAAAATGACAAACATTAATTTTCTTTGAAATCTCTGAATTTTCCAAAATTGCGAAATGTTTAATTTTTTCGGTGTCTCCTACAAATTCAAAATCGAAAAAAGAGATTTTTTTCTTAATGAAATCTGTTGTTTAAAAGTAGATCTTAAAATACTAAGGCCGTGTACAATTTGTCTAAATTATGTGTAGTTTTCGCGTAATTTGGGTCAAAGAGAGGTAATTTTTAAACCAACATTTTCTGAAAATCCAATTCCAATTTTTTCCGTAATTTTTTTTCCACTCTTGTAGCAAATTATGGAAAAAAAATGATGCTGATCTAATTTTCAGCGACTTTGCATTTTCGAACATTGCAGAAGTACAATATGATGATGCCGATCCGGTGCCCGAGATCGCTAATGCAGTAGTGTCGTAGTGATCTCGGACCGAAGGATCGCGTGTTCGAGTGCCTCCTCGGGCATGGTTGCATTTGTGTTCGTCCTTTCACCTCTTACCATCACCTTATAGTTTCATCTTGACAGTTATCACAAATTTAACTGCAATAGTGGTCGCTAATGACCTAGATGTTGATGCGATAAAAATAAAACCTTAAATAACCAAAAAAATTGATGAACGTATTTTCTGAAATAAAATCTTTTTCCAAAAATTTTATCTTTAAGAATTATAATGTTCAATTTCTTGAAATAATAAGTGAGTTTTGTGAAAGTTTGACTTAATGTAATTTGTATAAAAATTCTTCTCAAAAATAAACTCCAATTTTATGAGGGTTCTCTTTTGTCTCGCTGGTCTCATTTTCGTTGATTTACCTGCATTGTCCAAAATGACAGAAGTCAGAAATAATGTGATAAATAAGTTATTGTTGCTGTACCATTAGTTTCGAATTCTTCTATTGATTAGACCCCGGGCGTTCAGGCGTTTTTTACCTAAACCAGGCAGGCAAAAGGCATTTGTACGAAAATAGGCATAAAAACATTTATTTTAGCAAAAGAAGGGTACAAAAAGGTCTTAAACAATGAAAAATTACCAATTAATAGAAATCATTCAAAAATGTATAATTAAAATGTTTCAAATATTTATTCCAACTGAAATTTACACCAGTACTTAGATCTTTTCTTTGTAATAACATGACACTGTTCATGGCCACCCGATATGACGTCTATGTATTTGTTTCATTCGCGACGCTGTTTCTACGAAATGCAATTAAGGATTCTCTTTCGAATCAGGGAAAAGCATAAGTGAAAACGCGATTATAGTTTTCGTTCTTCCTTGTGTAGACATTATGTTGCCTTGATCCTTGAGGATCCACGTAGTCTTGATAAGATAGAACGGAATCCAGATGACATTGCCTGATTTGCTGCGTTCCTTGACGATCCCATCTATTCCTGTTTAGATAGAATGGAATGCACGGGTCTGCTTAGTCCATTTGCTAAGCCTGTTCCTTCAGGAACCAATGCAGTCGTATTAAGTGTATCCAGGCGGATTTGCCGCGCCTTGTTCCTTGAGGATCCCATGCAGTCCTGTTATAATAGAATGGAATGCACGGGTCTGCTTAGTCCATTTGCTAAGCCTGTTCCTTGAGGAACCAATGCAGTCGTATTAAGTGTATCCAGGCGGATTTGCCGCGCCTTGTTCCTTTAGGATCCCATCCAGTCCTGATAGGATAGATAGGAATTCGGGGCTCTTCTTGTCCGACGTCTTGTGCCTTGTTCCTTGAGGAATACATTAGTCCTATTAATACAGAATGGAAGTCAGAGTTCTTGATGCCCGATATAATAGCCCTTGTTCCTTGACGATCCCATCTAGTAATGTTAAGGTAGGATGGAATGGAGGGGTCTGCTTGCCCGATTTGTCTTCTCCCACGAGAAACCCATCTAGCCCTCTTAACTTGAAATGCAATCCAGGGCATCGCTTGCCCGATTTCCTGCTCCTTGTTCCTTGAGCCCATCTAGTCCTGTTATGTTGAAATCTGATCCAGAGGCCCGATTGTGTGATTTGCTTTTCCTAGTTCCTTGTGGAACACGTGTTGTCCTGTTTACTTGGAATGGAATGGAGTGCTCTGCTCGCCCGATCGGCAGTGCACTGTATCTTGAGGAAAACGGAGGAAGGGGTTCTATGGTCTCGAGCGTCGTGCGGATGATTGCGAGTTGTGTGAGAGCATGCGGACGACGGCGCAGTGGGCTGAAATAACTGAAAAGCGCGCATTGGAAGATGAAACAAAATTTTAAGGAATGATGATACATGGAAATACTCTTTTTTTGTTGCTATTTTAATTTTTTCTAGCCAATGTGATCTTTTACACCATCTGTTATTAGCGTATTGTATGGAAAATAGTGGTGCTACAACTTCGCGTGACAGTAACTTCGCTCGTATAGTATGTGAAAACTATTCGTTAAAAAATTACACGACCCATTTCTTAAAAAAATATTTTTTTGGAACCAGGTATCTCCCACCAGCGGGGACCAGCCCCAGCCGGGACAAGCTTCAAACTCCCGACCCGTCTCCCCGCGTGTGTGCTACTGTAGTGTATGTAAGTGTAAACATGTGTGTATGTAAAGGAATACGGTAGGTCGAAGAAGAGGAAGGAAAGATCGCGCTCCGTCCGTGGCCCGTTTGCTAGGGTACTGCTCCAGCATTTGCTTAATATTGATCGGAGAAACCACGGAAAACTACCGATCAGAGCAGCCGACCGCTAGAATTCTCCTCCCGACGGCGGCCAATTTCGTCCGAGCTATGTTGCCAGTATCGACATTTTGTGAGCATCGCGCGCTTGTCGGTTGCCTGTGGCCCACTGCGCGCAACTGCACGCGGCGCGCGCGCGGGTCGCACGCCACCGGATGCGCGGCGGAAGACACGCCTTCGAGGCGCCTGTTACGCGCGCGCTCGCGCGGGCGGGCGGGCGGGCGGGCGGCAAACTTCCCGAGCGCGCTCCGCCGCCGCTTCCGCCTCTGCACTCACGTTCTGGTTCTTCCCATTCGGTGCTTTTCTTTCTTTTCGTGAGGAATCGGTATTCGATTTCTTCGCCTCCTGTTCTTGCTGGAAGCGATTACGATAGGCCTGAATCAAATCGTGTCATCGAGTTTCTTGTAATTATGCACATTTTTACGCTTTTGTTTATTTTTTGTTTTTATCGTTTGTTTATTATTACTTTTAATATTAATTTTTATGGAGCTCCTCGGTTTTGAATTATATTCTGTATCCCTGTCAGCCCTCCTGCATGCCGTCTCATCGGCTTCAGTGACTTAGAGCTTCGACTGATGTCACTGCAGTGCCGGGATCGGGAGGTCGTAGGGTTTCGAGTCCCGATGGTGGCAGAATTTTCGAATTTTGATTAGCTAGATCGAATTCAGTCGCTGTCAGGAGGAGAAATCTCACGACCGACTGCTCTGATCTGTAGTTTTCCGTGGTTTCTGCAATCAACACCAGGCGAATGCCGGAGCAGCACCCTAACAAACGGGCCACGGACCGCGCGCGATCTTTCCTTCCTATTCCTTGCCGTATCCTCGCCCGGTACACAAACACTTACGATCGATACACTACCATACGTATTGGGGGCCATTTGCGACATTAGAGGTTGTCTGGGCGGCTGGAGCGGTGCCGCGATGGCGGGAGGTACTTGGTTGTAGAAAACGACGTGTAGGTCGGCAAAAGATCACAGCCACCTCGCGAGGACAAACATGCACTACAATTACGCTGCTAATGACCTTAGGCGTTGACGTGCCCGGCAACACGAAATAATCTATCAATGCATCAATCTATGCAGTCATATTGAGTTGACGCAGTCTCCGGATACCTCAATAGAGCGCTATTGGTTCCATGATGAAAGCTGTAGCATGCTTATGCAGTTTATTATTAATAGCCATTGTAAACTAAGTATTTGAATGGTCGATTCCGTTGACAGTACTTTCGTTGAAAACGTTGAGGTTGTGTTTTAACGCATGAAAGTAAGTGATGTAAGGGAAGGATTTACGACCCGTTTGAATACGATTCCTTCGGCAATAGATTCTTTTAATGCGATTTTGACCTTTCGATTCCGGAATCGAATCTTTTATAGCCATCGAAAGTCCCTGCGTGGCTCTGCACAACGGTGGGTCTTACCCCTTCTTGTGTTATCAACTGTCGTCTCCGGCGTTTGATAAGCCCTCTTTGTTCCTGTTTGCATTTGATGCTTTTATAGGATGCCCTACGCGGTATTGACAGTATGCATGAAAGGAATATACAATCCTTATTTAAAACACAATGTTTTCGAAAGTTCGTAAATTGTCAGCAAGTTACGTCAGATTACGAGTAGATAGCCTGACCGGACAGGTGTTGAAGATTCCGAAACAATCACGTAATTGAATACAAATGCCAGGGGCGGCCGTGAGAGGCTTGTTTGAAGCGTCCTGTCGTGAGCGATGCAGATCGCGGTGGCTTCCGCGGCCGCTGCCCTTCGCCCGCCCGCGCCTCGTTAGCGCGCACGCTCGCGGAACTGTCCCCCTCCCCTCCCCCTTCACTATCCCTCCCCCTTCACCCCTCCCCATCCTCCCCTCCGCGTTCACCTCCCCTCCCCTTCACCTCCCCTTCACCTCACCTCCCCGTCACCTCCCCTTCACCTTCCCTCCCCCCTTCACCTTCCCTCCCCCTTCACCCCTCCCCCTTCACCCCTCCCACTTCCCCTCACTCCCCCTTCCCCTCCCCTTCGGTGTCCGTCCGCCCTCGCCACGGCGATGCGGCCAGCAGGATGCGGTTTTGGGGGATCTTCCGCGTTCGTGGAACTGCTGCCGCCTTTCATGCTTCGCTTGCGGAAACATTAGGCCTCTCTGGGGGACACAGGTTGCCTTACGCGGTTGTTACGCGCGTACACCGGAAGCGCGAACCTTGGCGCCGCCTGGGTTAGCGCACAGCCGTTGCCACTCTCCCTGCTGCTGGTCTTCCCAGGTGGATCTGGGGTTCAAGCCCAGGCGGTGCCTCTAGCTAGATAGCGCCATCGTATTAATCACTGTCTGCGGGAGAATTCTAATGGCAGGTGTCCCTCATCAGTTTTCCGTGATTTAGTGATTGCCGGAGTAGTACCTAAACAATCGGGCCACCGTCCGCACGTGATTTTCCGCCCTCTTCCTTGTCCTATCTTCACCCCGTACACACCTACGCTTCAACGCACCACACTACCCAGTAGAAGATCCTCGAAGATCTGTCGCGAGCTTGGAGCTTGTGTCTGCTCGTGCGGATCCCCGCTACGGGAGATACCTGGAAGGGAAATACCTCACAAGGCGACATTTAGGTCGGTGTCGGATGTCAGTATCTAGCGGGGGAAGAACACCATCATCTCCTGGGGGAAAACATTCACGCTACTAAAGAACATGGCAGTGTCCGAGCCTGGAAACATCAATTAATCAATAGCTATCTTTAGGAGATTCGCCGGACCGATAAATTTGCAGTGAAATAGAATGGTGGATGCTTTTGGGTATTTAATTTTCTTTGGGGTCTGCGAAGAGTCGAAAAGTATGTATCACACATGTTCATGAATTTCTGTTTTTGTATTGTTTCTGCTATTTTGTTTTCAATACGTTTCTATGCAAACGGATAATAACTAGTTTTGTTGTAACGTAAACTAGTTTTGCTACAGAATGGCACAAACATTATTCATGGGCTAATTTTCGGTTTTCCCTCACTGTCTTCCCAGCTGCTACCAATCGGCACCTAAAATACTTTTTTCACAATTTCTAAATCATTCACTCCCCTAAGTTAAATTATAATACGACTTTAAGAATATCGTAGAAAACTGAAACCTGTTTTAATACGCACATTTTCATTGATTAATTTGGATCTTTTTTTGAAAAATCCTTTTTTGATCATGTCTGAAAACCAATAATATTAGATTTACTTTCACAAAAAAAGTTGTGAGGTTTCAAGAAACGTCATGAAACATAAATATTAATAAGACATGCATCAAAAAAGTACATATATGTGTAATTTTTTTAATATAAAAAGGAAAAATCAAAAAGGCGTTTATGTCGTAGTAGTAAGTGAATTTAGTACAACATTTATAGAATATTAAAAGGAAATTTGAAGCCTTTTTTAAAAAATATTTTTTAAACAATTTTTAACAGTGCTCATATTTCATTTAAAATTTCGTTGCACTGATTGTGGTGAATGAATTTTATTTGAAAGAAATCTTCTTGAATATCGCTGTTGTAGAAAGACCTTATGCATCTTTACAAGTGTATTGCATTACATCCTTACAAAAAATGTAAAAAAGAAAATTGGAGCCATTTTTGAGAAAATGTTGAAAGTGACCTACAGGATTCATGTGAACTACTCTCCAAATTAAAACAGTTTATCTTAGTCGCAGGGATTTAAGCTACTACAAATTGATCGGCGAATATTAATTTTTGTAAAACTATTAAAAGTGCAAAAGGCACTGCTTCAATTCAAAGACGGACAGACAGACGTATCGACGGACGGACGGACGGATAGACGAACGGACGTTTTGGAAAAAAATACATGTTTCTGGTATCAGGGGTTCCCAGAAAAGTGTATTTCTGTTGAATTCTCGAAATCGATTTTCCGCGGTTTTACATAACTTTTTCTATTCTACTTATATTACTCCGTTGTATGCAAGAAAGTCAATAAAATACGAGGAAATAACATACATTTGGATCTTTTTTCACGGCTTTAGAGTGTTACCTCTAATTTACTCTAGAAGCTGTTGTTCAATTCTCACTAATGAAAATGGCAGCATTTTGTTGGAGAAACGAGATTAATTGTGCTGCCTTTCCACAGTCCTATTACTGAAAGAGTTTATTTCCTTCCGTCTTCCTGTGTGATCTGGCACTGGCGCCGTCATTCTTCTTTTCATTACACTTTAAGGCCCCATTAAGGAGTTCTTCTGCTAGTTTACTACGTGTCTTGTGCGGCGGCGACCCATCGCACGAACCACCCTGCCCCCTCGCCCCCCTCTCTTCTCCTCGCACACAGCTCCGCCCACAACGCTCCCGCCTCTCTTCCCACCAGGAAAGGTGGCTCAGGGCATTGACTGATGACACTGCAGTGCCTCTGACCGAGAGGTCCTAGGTTTGAGTCCGGACAGTGGCAACAATTTGGACAACAGCGTGTAGGTTGAATTCAGTCGTCTGGAGGAGAATTCTAGTGGCTGGCGATCTCAGAATTCTAGCGGCTGGCTGCTCTGATCGGTAGTTTTCCTTAGTTTCTCCGATTAACACAAGTCGAACGCCGCAGTAGTTCCCTAACAAACGGGCCACGGACCGCGCGCGATTTTCCTTCCTCTTCCATGCCCTGTCCTCACCCCTTACACACACACACACACACACACACACACACACACACGTACATGCACTACACTACCTCACATACCGGGAAACCTTGGGCAAAAACCCCCTAGTCGTCGGTAGGTCGGCACCGGATCACGCCATCCCACTGCCACCTCCCGATGAAAAAACATGCACTACACTTACGTGACTAATGATCTCAGTACTTGACGCGACCGTAATTACTAACAATCTATCATGATCGTCCCTTCCTGCCTCGTCCCGCTTCTCCCGTCCCAATCTGCCCTCCGGGCCCACTCCGCCTCGTCTCGCTTCGCCCTGTACCGCTTCTCCCCGTCGCACTCCGCCCTCTGCCGTTCTCACTCTGCTTCGACACAGCCCAGCCCTGCCCCGATCTATCTCTCCTGTATCCGCCCCTATTCCACTACGATCCCGCCCCTCCTTTCCCGACCCCCCTCCCCAACAAACGAAATTCGTGCAGTATCGTTTACTAGCTCCAGAGTAATTTTCTGCTTCACTTGATTATATCGACATCAATCTCACAGTCGTATTTTGTTATTGGCTGGTATTATAGGTACATAATGGCATTGGTAATAAATTTGTTCCATCAGATCTTTCGTGACATCTTTTCGTTACAACTGATAACTATTAGTGTTAGTTCTTTCAATGAATCAGATATCTTATAAGGCAATCAGTGAAGGGAATACGAATCTAGTGGCAAAACCACCTTGTTAAAATTCACAGCTGGCCTTAACGGTCAAATTATTCCATGCCCGAGCAACCGCCCACAGCCTAGTGGGAAATCTCTGACTCTCGAAATCCTCCGGTGCAACGGTCGGGTAAGCGCTCTCACTGTAACAGACAACTAGGGGGTTGTAGCAGGAAACACCGCTTAACAAAACTACATATAATTGTTTTCTAAAATGTAGCACGCACGCTGCTCTGTATCAACAAATAAAATACTCCCTTAGACTGTAATACATCAACAAACTAGTGCTAAAACAGCACTTACTTTCTCGCCCGTACTTCCACGCAAAATTACGCGAAAAGTACTCGGATTTTTGAAAAACTGTACGTGGCCTTATTTCAAAATCTATCTTTAAGGAGCAGATTTCATTAAGAGAGAAAATCTCTGTCTTCATAATTGTTGTTGTAGGAAAACGCCCGAAAAAAAATTTTAATTTTTTGAATTTCAGAAAAATCAGTTTTTAAAGAAAATAAGACCTGCACCATTTTCTTAAACGTCCTTCTCACTATAAACATCAAAATAAAATAACAAGCGATGGGGCAATTTTTTTCTTAAATTTTCAAAATGTCTCAGGGACTTTATGGAAAGTACCCCCCAAAATTTAAAAAAAAAAATCGATTTCAAATCCAAGGGGTCGTGGCATCAGACAGATCGATTGGGGATCGATTAGGAATTTTGTAGAAAATTAGTTGAACGGTTTACACATTGTTCAGAGACGGACGGACTGACGGACAGACGTTTTGCCGTCATTCGATTTTTCGGTATCAAGGGCCTAAAAACATAGATTGCGGCTTTACCACGTGTTAGATTTTTTTCTAAATTTAGCAACTGTATTTTTCCATTTTTGCTTTTTGAGAGCCGTGTAATAAGAGTTTTTTCTGCCGAAAATTTGCAGTTTTTTCGCGCAGCAATTGATAACTCTCTCTCTCTCTACTGCGTAAGCGGTAGCGAGAAAGTACAAATGCTGTTCTACAATACTACACGGACTTTTCAAATATTTAAAGGGAAAGACCTCTTCCTTAAAGCCTTGCTGACGCGTGATTTCAGTAGAACTGAGTATTTGAATTCAGTCAATTCTCATAGTACAAGAACAGGGAGAATAACAAAATCAAAAATTTGAATTTTTCAGACAAAATCGAAAATGTTTCGTTTTTATTATTTTTCCGGAGTTTCTGAATATGTAACAACACCTCAGACACATCTCACATGACCGAAGACTGCAGAGGTTTCTTTGCAAGCATAGGAAATTAATAATACAGATAGAAAAATACGAAATTCATTAGCTATGCATGCTGAGCCACCATATTCGAATTTAATAATATTACGACGTATAATAACATTTAATAATATCTCCCTTGTTGCATTGCTTTTGAAGTTAAATATTTTTCGATTTTCATGAATATTTTTACAACTGTTCTGGAAAGTTTTTTAAAAAAAATGTATCTGACAGAATAATCAAAATGCGAAGTAATCCTGTGACAATCATTCTTCGTTCGCTGGACTATTGCCCAACGTTACAAATCCATGCCCGAACCGATCAGATTACATACATTATTCAGCTACTCTCCCACTTCCAATCTAGTCTGTGCTGAAATAGGATTTGCCGAGTTGGCAACGGGTTGTTTCTTTACGTCCGTTTTAGAGCCGAACTTGTTTTCGCGTTCTGACCTTTCTGTTCGCGTCCTACGCTTCCTTCTCTCTTTACTATTTCAGGACAAACCGTCGTTATTGTACACGGCTGTAAAGTCCGCGTATTTTACTTCCAGTAGCAGCTCCCACCATTTCTTCTCCTGGGGCCCCCTCTCTATGCAGCACGACGACGCATCCAGCAACATTAAGAATTCCATTAGTCGTTATGGAAGGATAGCAGCCCCCTCGCAGCCTCCTCCCCTTTGCAGATTGTCACCTCTACCCCCTCCTTCACCTCGCATCCTCCGCCTCGATTATCTTTATTTTCATTCCACACTGTCACCTCTCCTTACCGGGAGAGGTGGCTCAGGGCCACTGATGTCACTGTAGTGCCTCTGATCGGGAAGCTCTAAGTTTGAGTCCCGACCGTAGCAAGATTTTCGGCACTAGCTACAGAATTAGGTCGAATTCAGTCGCTGTCTGGGGGGGAATCCTTGCGGCCGGCTGCTCTGATCGGTAGTTTTCCGTGGTTTCTCCGATCAACACCAGGCGAATGCCGGAGCAGTATAACAAACGGGCCACGAACCTCGCGCGATCTTTCCTTCCTCTTCCTTGTCCTATCCTCTCCCCTTACTTACACACTCTTACACATACATGCACTATACTACGATACATGCCGGGAGGCCAGCCAGGCGCTAAGAGCTTGACCCGGCTGGGGCGATGCGTCGCTGGTGGGAGATACCTGGTTAGGGGAAACACCGCTAGCCGACGTGTAGGTCCGGATCTCACCATTCAGCGGGGAAAGATCACAGCCACCTCCAGAGGAAAGCATTTTCACTATACTTACGGGACTAATGACCTAAGAAGTCGCGTCGGGAATCACTAAACAATCTATCAAAGTCTACATCTCGTAAATTTGTACCTCTGATATTTTGTGGCTTCATCCATACTCATTACTCGGTCAAGGTTTACTATCTTGTGTGCTCACTTTTCTTCCTCCTCGTTCTCCCTCCCTCTCCAATTCCCCCATCATGTTTGCACTGATGACGCTCCGAGTCCACCTTCCTTTCCCATCCTACCCCACGCCCACCATTTCCTCATGCTTCATCCCGCCCCACCCCTCGTCCCCTCGCCTCTGACGTCGGGGACACGCGTCGCACAAGTTTTAGTGGCGCGTGTCCCGCCAGGGAAATTTGAGGTGTTGATGAGAATGCATGGCCTTGAATCGTCGAGGCCGCCGCCGCCCCCGCACCCGGCGCAAGGCAGCTTATGGGGACCGCGCTTACTTAGCGTTCCGTTTTTTGCTGCCCTGGCCATAACCGTTAATTTTCATTAGAGAAGGAAATTCTTCACGCGACAGCCCCTGCCTTAACAGCCTCGTACCGCTGGCCATCGCACCCACCGCTTCCGACTTCAGAGGTACATGGCACATTCCCAAGTCCTTTCTGGAGGTAAATGATAAAGGAAGAGTGGGGTGTCCCAAGACATAAGGGTAGTTTTTTTCGCGAAATCAGGTACGCATACCCTCCATAGTTTTCCTGTTTGACCTCAAAAACTCAAATAATAAATATTATTGCGTTTAGATAAGAATAACCCGTGCCGAATTGATGCCAAACTTTAAACTTGAACGTTCATTCTCAGTTAATGAAAGATTATAGAACTCGATGTTTATGTGATAAATAATGCACGAATATGTCCAAATCATATCTATTTAATACTTAGAAAATATTATTTTCTCAATTTTTTTTCAACGTTAGCTTTTCACAATTAGGATAAACTTTCTGATGACCTTGTGCGCGTTATAAAAATTGCTTCTGTTCCTCTTTAACCGTAATAAACCATGAAAGTCTTGCATCAACCTGACTGCTGTGTCAGCTGAATCATTCACTGATCTAAGCTTTGAAACCTTTCTTCTAGCTTCTTGAAAAAAAAGCATTATTTGAACAGAAAATTGGACCATCGTAGAGAAAACTGTCATTAATTTTAAGACGTTCAAACAATAAATTGCTTTTGATCGAAATAAAGTCATGTTTTTCCCCTGTAAATGACCACAAAGTTGACCCCAGATCTTGAGGATATTGTTATAAAGCAAATAGGAAAGTGATGATAAAAATGATAATCATATTGTGTATGGGTTGAGTTTTAATATTGGCGTCGGAGAAATTAGAAAGCACTAGAAATTCTGGTAGCATAAAGAGAGATGGTCTTGATTACTCTCCTGGCTGAAATGATTGGGGATATGGGACGCGGTTTAGCGAAGGCACCAGCCCTAGATTGCATTTAATGAGAATGGGCTGAATATTGGTGGTTCCAGACAAATACAATACAAAAGAAGCGTCTTCAATTGAATATTTTGTGCTAAATAATACTAAAGTTTATACTAAAGTTTATGGCTTAATGGAGTATACGAAAATGTCTCCTGAGTTTATGAGAATGAACAAATAATTCTTACTCTCGAAAATATTACTTTTTCAGCGGATTACTTTCAGTTTAAATATTGATAACAAAGAAGATGGAATCTAAGTGGTGATGTTTAAAAGGATATCTCTGACAGACGATAGTATATCATAACGAACACTTCCTTTCATACATTGAAACATTAATTAATTAATCTTCAACATCCACCAGGATCTTTCTGCTTCGGCTACGAGGTTATTCGACGAGGCGAGTTTTTAATTACGAGGCTTAAGCTCAAATTAGGGGAAGGCAGGAACCGCGAAGGGCTCCCTAATTATCAAGAGCAGTGCCGGGCGAACCCAATCCAGCCAGGCAAACTGAACTGCATCTCGAATCCCACGTTGTATCAGCTCTGGTAGTTTCAAATTTCATCACCTCCAGTCTTCAATTCTAGCCCTCATCAACTCAATAAATCAGAAAGTTTGTTGAATAACCTGTTTTTGCTCGTTCAACTTCATGTTTCTTTTGCTAAGCATTCAGCCAGATTTGGAAGGAACCACGAACAATTACCGTGTAGAAAAGCTCTCTGCAGTTTGTCATTGATCCCGTTCTTATAGATATAGATGATAGATTTTAAGTTACTTGCCAATTAACGGAGAAATATTATGTGTAAAGAATGAAAAAAGTAATAAATGAATGATGCTAAAGAATGGCACAGACTTTCTCATACTAGTTCCTTTCCTTTCTTGTTAGCCTGAGGCAAGTTTTCGATTCATTTTCGCTCTCTTCCCAACTGCTACCTTCAGGCGACTAAATTATTTTCATATTCTTTCAATTTTTCAGTGCCCTAATACTGGAATATAAATAGGTATTTAAGAATATTATAAAAGACCTATAATCTGGTTTTGTATGCACGATTTTATTGAAAAAATTGGAGCCGGTTTTGAGAAAATCTCTTTTGAGCGTTTCTAAAAAGGTGCAAATATGAGCTCATTTTCACAGATAACTTTTAAGCGTACGAGGAACTTCATAATAAAACATTTGAAGAACATGCATTTTTGATACACATTTTTGGTGCACTTTTGATGAACAAAGGTAATAATATAAAATATTTTCAAAATTACACAAATGAATATTTTAAAAATATTTCACATTGTTAATATTTATATTACGAACTTTTTATACATTATTTTATATGTGAGTAGATGTGCTTCAAATGATTTCTAACGAAGTATTTTGAAACCTCAAAAATTGTCTCTGAAAACGAGGTCAAAATTGAGCCTTTTCAGAAAAGCTCAAACGACGTTTCCTCAAAAATGTCTCTAAATTTTTCAACAAAAATTTGCATTTAGAACCAAGTTTTACTCTTGTATAACATTCTTAAAGCCTTAATTCAGTTATACTAGGAGAATGAAAAATGGAGAAAGTGGGAAAACGTCTCTTAGGTGGCAATACATGCGAGCTAGGAAGTGGGTGGGGCAAATTCGCAAAGCTAGCCCAGGTATAATCTAAAGTGATTAGAAAAGTAACTATTATGAGAAATTCTGTGCCATTCTGTAGCATCACTAGTTTAAAATTACCATAAATCAGGTAACTAATAATATTCAGGTGGAGTAATGTACGTGTCGTTATCAAAACTTCCAAAAACTGCTTGCAAACCTGAATAAAAGTTTCAATACTTGCAATTTCACCCGCCCTGATTAAGCCATCCCGCCATTTACCTACCAATTCTAATTTTGCATGTATAGAATCAGACAAATAAATCAGACAAAAAAATGGTTGCCAACCATTTTAAAGATATCTTTTACCCCAACATTTCTACTGATTTGTACTTCCAAATGTTATAAAGGAGTTTTTAAGAGTTCCAAACCATACCGCACAATTAATAGCTAATTCTTTTCCACTAGTGTCAAAAAAATAATTAAGAACTCAAAAAAAAATCTCCAGAAATAGTGTTTTAACTTGGTTCTAAGGCACCTTCATTCTTACTCCATTACTTACGTAACAGCAATCTTCAACGGCCGCTTAAAATTAAGCGACTTCCTGGTAATCTGGAAAGATTTCATCATAATACTCATAATAAATGATAACAAATCCCCCAATAGACCTCTGATTACAGACACATTACCTTTTACCTACTCTTTCAAAACGCTTCAAGAAATTGACAAATGCGTAAAATACAAGGAAAATGTTGCCCACTCGTCTCACATGGAAACGCCTTACCATCCATCGGCTGAACAAACTTATGGTTCTCTTCAATATATACCCACTAATACACCGTAAATCGGCGTTTCAGACTCCCCCCTTTCATCTTTATAAAAGCGCAAAAGACCATCAGTAACATATACTTGCCTGTTTAGTGCGGTGCAAACACAAACCTAATCGGAAACCTAAAAGGAATTCAGGTATTTCAAAATTAAATCCTTCGGATGACGGTTGACGCTCTGTGGGATATCTCCAATAGACAGTTCTACAGCGAATTGAATATCGATATTACTACTCAGCATATTTTTATTCACTAACAAAAACGTTTCACACCAACTTAAAGCTGGTCCCCGGACCCAGACTCTACGACTTGAGAAAATACAGTAGTTGTCTCATTAGACACAAATCACACTTCCCCAAATATCAATTCAGACCACCATAACTAATCATAAAAACATAATCCTAAGTTCATACCTTCCCCACTCAACACACCATGCACCTCACACTTTCTCGCTCCAATGCCTTTCCCTCTCCCAATCCTTTTATGGCTTCTACTAATGTCACTGCAGTGCCTCTGACCGGAGAGTCCTAGCTGCGAATGCCGCCTCGATCCGTAAACGGACTGGGAGCGGTATCTCAGTGCATCAACTGATGTCACTGCAGCGCCTCTGACCGGGAGGTCCTAGCTTACACTCCCCACGGCGGCAGCATTTTCGATACTAGCTTTCCAGCTAGGTCGAATTCAGTCGCTGTCTGGAGGAGAATTCTAGCGGCCGGCTGCTCTGGTCCGTAGTTTTCCGTGGTTTCTCCGATCAACATCAGGCGAATGCCGGAGCAGTACCCTAACAAACGGGCCACGGACCGCGCGCGACCTTTCCTTCTTCCTTGTCCTATCCTCTCCCCTTACACATACACACACTAACACTAACATGCACTACACTACCACATATTGCGGGAGACCCGTCGGGAGCTTAGAGCTTGTTCCGGCTGGCGCGGTGCCCCGCTGGTGGGAGAGTCCTAGTTAGGGGGAAACCCCGCTAACCGACGGTTGGTCGGCGCCGGATCTCGCCATCCAGCGGGGGAAGATCACCACCATCTCCCGAGGGAAAAACATACACTACACTAACGGAACTAATGACCTAAGGTGTTGATGCGCCCGGAATCACTAGCCAACCCACCAATCAACCTCCGTAAACGAGCGCGCGGGGCGTTTGCTTCTGATAGCGCGCGAATCCACATTCACGAATCGGGACGCCGCGCCGCGCCCGGCACAAAGGGGAGTCAATTACAAGCACGGTGCACTGTTTAAATGAGGTTGAATGGAGGTTTGCGGAGTTTTCAAGACTACGTGTTTGGCTTCACGAAAAATTTAATTAAAGAGGTGGAATTAATTTCCTGGAAGATGCAAAGTTTTCATTACTCTTGCGCGTTGTATCTCTTACGCCTCGGCGATAATGATTTAATTTAATTTCGCGAAACCTTTGTATAGTACGAAGAGTGGTAAAAGGATGTCCGAAAACCTCAAACAGGAATTTGAAAAGTAGGCCACACTGATTTGATGAATGAAATCTTAGGGCTCTGGAAACAAATCTGTGCTTCTTTCATGGGTGACAAAATTAATTTTCCCGGTCTTAAAAGGAATATTAAAAAATTCGCAGTTCTTTTGAAAATAATCAACATTGTCAGTACGTTGGAAGGTTAGTTATGTACATGTGTTGACTTGAACATTACGTGATACATATTTATTACGTGAAATATACGTGAAATTTGGGCTTTGGCAATTTTGAGCGCCGTAAGTTTTTTGTGTATGGAAGGTGTTATATTGAGAAAATCTGTAGCATGTATGTAATCAATTTTTTAGCAATGATCAATGGATATATTTATATATACAATGTATGTACTCATAAAAGGATGTTGGTTTGTTCGAGATCGGTAAACTCCGATACCATTTGACCGCTCTCTATGAAAGTTGGCGCATCTATGTGTTCTTTCATGGTGTAATAAGCCAAGAATCCTAAGTTTAGTTGAATGATAAAATCTAATTTTCGAAAATTTCAAAAAATCTGAAATTTTTTGCGCGTTTTCGTACAACTACGAAATTGAATTTAGAGATTTTTCCTTCAAATGGAATGTTTTCTCCATAGTTTTTTCTTTGATTCGGGTCATACACATTTTTTGAAACTTTTAGTAGTTTTCTCTCAGTATTGGGTGCAATGTGTGCAATTTAAAAAAAATAACAAAAAGATTTTCTAAAAAATTACTCCAAATTTTTTCTTTAAACTTTTAGTGGGGATAGTTGTAAATGTATTCTATCATATGACAACCGCCATTTTGCTCTATTCTTTAATTTTCCCAAATTACAAAAATGTATTTTTTGTTCACGTAGTTGTCATCTGAGTTGTCATTTTAATCACATCAGTGCATTTACGAGTACATGTGCTTTACAATATGTCTTATAAGATTTCTCGAAAACTCAAAACTTTTCTGTGAAAACGAGTTCAAAATTCCGCATTTTCACAAACGCTCAAATGTCATTGTTTCAAAAACGGCTCTAAATTTTTTGTTCTCACTTTTCATACTGATGGTGCTAATTCCACTGTTATAAAATTAATTTTGCTGCATCTTTTTGTTTTTTTCAAAAAAATTGAAAATGTAGTTTTTTAAATATATCTCACGCCGTTAATATGCACATTTCCAGCGTTTTGTATACATTATTGCATTTGTAAGTGGAAATACTTCAAATGACTGCAAATGAAGGTTTTTGAAAACTCAATAGAATTCTGTGAAAATGTGCTTTACATTTCGCATTTGCACTAGAACTGAAAATATCTTTTCTTGAAAACAGCTCCAAATTTCTAAAAGAAAATTTCCATCAAAGACGATGTTTTACCCCTCTTTAATATTTTTAAAATAATATTTCGAACCTACCATTAGGAAACCGAAAAGTTAAGAAAACTTTAAAAAATGTATTTTGGGTGACGGTAGATCGCAGCAGTGAAGAGGATGGGCAAGACCGTAAAGCTTGCCCACGCCAAGGACATTAGGAACTTTACTACGAGAGAGTCTGCGCTATTCTGTGGCACCTTTAGTTTGTTTTTGTGTAATTTTTTAAATTAAATTTCAAGAAACACTGTTTTGTCGGTTTCGTTTCCATGCTCTTTTGGCAGAGGTCATAATTACAGCATCTTAAAAAAGAATTCAGTAAACGCGAAGGAAATTGCTTATTTATCGCTTGTTTGTCCGATAATGGTATATGGAGCAATTTGTTGGGATCCGCACAAAATAATGCAGTGTAAGAATTTGGAAAGGATTCAGTGTAGAGCAGCTAAATTTACTTCCATGGACAAGAAAACGGCCGAGCGGGATTCACTCGAAAACAGGTGAACATTGGCAAGACTTTGCGCTTTGTATAAAGCTTACAGCGGTCATCCAGCTTGGAAAGAAATTAAACAGCGGCAAAATATTCCTACGTACATCAGTAGAGGGGATCACAGGCACAAAATAAATTTAAGACCGCAGAGAACGGATGTCGGAAAATTCTCTTTCACAAATCAAACGATAAGAGATTGGAATAGATTGCCTGCAAAAACCTTTGAACCCTTTAAGCATAAAAATTATTTGCAAGAGAGTTCATTCTTAATCAATCAATTTACTATGACAGAATCTATTCATTTCAATTACATATTTCTTAATTACCATGAATGATAGTAACTTCCCTATAGTATTCTGTGTTTCTATTTCAAAAACATACATCGCATATAATCACTACCAATCACACAGGTTCTTCGAAAGCTGTCGTGTTAATTGGGAGACCTAGCAGCTATTATAGGGAATCTCCCATCAAACAGGCCACAGCTCCCACTTGATAGCTCCTCCAAAAGTCAAACTCCATGAAAAAACACCTCGTAATTTACAAATATTTCATATAAGGAACACACCACGAAATATCGGCCACATTTTTATTGAAAATCGATAATTAATATTATAACAAAACAATTAAGTATAAACAACAGGTAATCACTTACAGATGCAAAAAAAAGTGAAAAGTTCCATTATTACGAAAGGCAGGATCACTCAAACCATCGCCTTAAGAGAATTGTTGTTTGATCAATGGTTATATAATGACTTCGCTTCATACTGTAGAGGCAGGTTCGCCTCCAGTCATGCCAAAGGGTATCCCACCTTATCTAGCCCGCTTTGTTTCTTAAAGCAGGGACAAGTCCACCACTGATTCGGGCTACCGTATTATCTCTTGGATTCTTTCGTACAGCAGAGGCAGAATGACCAGCAGCAATGAGTGAAGGCTCTCGTGCCCTGATACCCCGCATTGCGGAGAATTATTTTATATTCGAAGATCTCGCATTCTGGTTCTTTCGCACAGTAGAGGCAGGATTGTCCACCGGTCATTCGTCTGGGCTCTCGCCCCCTTATCCCCCGCGCTGCGGAGAATTCATTCATGTTTCATGTTCTTACGTTGGGGTTGTTTCGTACAGTAGAGGCAGGATTGTCCACCGGTTATTCGTATGGGCTCACGCCCCCTTATCCACGGCGCTGCGGAGAATTAATTCATGTTCTTACGTTGGGGTTGTTTCGTACAGTAGAGGCAGGATTGTCCTCCGGTTATGCGTATGGGCTCTCGCCCCCTTATCCACGGCGCTGCGGAGAATTAATTCATGTTTCATGTTCTTACGTTGTGGTTGTTTCGTACAGTAGAGGCAGGATTGTCCTCCGGTTATGCGTAAGGGCTCTCGCCCCCTTATCCCCCGCGCCGTGGAGAACTATTTTATGTTTGATATTCTTACGTTGGGGTTGTTTCGTACAGTAGAGGCAGGATTGTCCTCCGGTTATGCGTAAGGGCTCTCGCCTCCTTATCCCCCGCGCCGTGGAGAACTATTTTATGTTTGATGTTCTTACGTTGGGGTTGTTTCGTACAGTAGAGGCAGGATTGTCCTCCGGTTATGCGTAAGGGCTCTCGCCCCTTATCCCCCGCGCTGCGGAGAATTAATTCATGTTTAATGTTCTTACGTTGGGGTTGTTTCTTACAGTAGAGGCAGGATTGTCCTCCGGTTATGCGTATGGGCTCTCGCCCCCTTATCCCCCGCGCTGCGGAGAATTAATTCATGTTTAATGTTCTTACGTTAGGGTTGTTTCGTACAGTAGAGGCAGGATTGTCCTCCGGTTATGCGTAAGGGCTCTCGCCCCCTTATCCCCCGCGCTGCGGAGAATTAATTCATGTTTAATGTTCTTACGTTGGGGTTGTTTCGTACAGTAGAGGCAGGATTGTCCTCCGGTTATGCGTAAGGGCTCTCGCCCCCTTATCCCCCGCGCCGCGGAGAACTATTTTATGTTTGATGTTCTTACGTTGGGGTTGTTTCGTACAGTAGAGGCAGGATTGTCCTCCGGTTATGCGTAAGGGCTCTCGCCCCTTATCCCCCGCGCTGCGGAGAATTCATTCATGTTTAATGTTCTTACGTTATGGTTGTTTCGTACAGTAGAGGCAGGATTGTCCTCTGGTTATGCGTATGGGGTCTCGCCCCCTTATCCCCCGCGCTGCGGAGAATTAATTCATGTTTAATGTTCTTACGTTGGGGTTGTTTCGTACAGTAGAGGCAGGATTGTCCTCCGGTTATTCGTAAGGGCTCTCGCCCCTTATCCCCCGCGCTGCGGAGAATTCATTCATGTTTAATGTTCTTACGTTATGGTTGTTTCGTACAGTAGAGGCAGGATTGTCCTCCGGTTATGCGTATGGGCTCTCGCCCCCTTATCCCCCGCGCTGCGGAGAACTATTATTTTATGTTTGATGTTCTTACGTTGGGGTTGTTTCCTTACAGTAGAGGCAGGATTGTCCTCCGGTTATGTGTAAGGGCTCCGCCTTTATCCCCCGCGCTGCGGAGAATTCATTCATGTTTAATGTTCTTACGTTATGGTTGTTTCGTACAGTAGAGGCAGGATTGTCCTCTGGTTATGCGTATGGGGTCTCGCCCCCTTATCCCCCGCGCTGCGGAGAATTAATTCATGTTTAATGTTCTTACGTTGGGGTTGTTTCGTACAGTAGAGGCAGGATTGTCCTCCGGTTATTCGTAAGGGCTCTCGCCCCTTATCCCCCGCGCTGCGGAGAATTCATTCATGTTTAATGTTCTTACGTTATGGTTGTTTCGTACAGTAGAGGCAGGATTGTCCTCTGGTTATGCGTATGGGGTCTCGCCCCCTTATCCCCCGCGCTGCGGAGAATTCATTCATGTTTAATGTTCTTACGTTGGGGTTGTTTCGTACAGTAGAGGCAGGATTGTCCTCCGGTTATGCGTAAGGGCTCTCGCCCCCTTATCCCCCGCGCTGCGGAGAATTAATTCATGTTTAATGTTCTTACGTTGGGGTTGTTTCGTACAGTAGAGGCAGGATTGTCCTCCGGTTATGCGTATGGGCTCTCGCCCCCTTATCCCCCGCGCTGCGGAGAATTAATTCATGTTTAATGTTCTTACGTTATGGTTGTTTCGTACAGTAGAGGCAGGATTGTCCTCCGGTTATGCGTAAGGGCTCTCGCCCCCTTATCCCCCGCGCTGCGGAGAATTCATTCATGTTTAATGTTCTTACGTTGGGGTTGTTTCGTACAGTAGAGGCAGGATTGTCCTCCGGTTATGCGTAAGGGCTCTCGCCCCCTTATCCCCCGCGCTGCGGAGAATTAATTCATGTTTAATGTTCTTACGTTGGGGTTGTTTCGTACAGTAGAGGCAGGATTGTCCTCTGGTTATGCGTTTGGGCTCTCGCCCCCTTATCCCCCGCGCTGCGGAGAATTCATTCATGTTTAATGTTCTTACGTTATGGTTGTTTCGTACAGTAGAGGCAGGATTGTCCTCTGGTTATGCGTATGGGGTCTCGCCCCCTTATCCCCCGCGCTGCGGAGAATTAATTCATGTTTAATGTTCTTACGTTGGGGTTGTTTCGTACAGTAGAGGCAGGATTGTCCTCCGGTTATGCGTAAGGGCTCTCGCCCCTTATCCCCCGCGCTTCGGAGAATTAATTCATGTTTAATGTTCTTACGTTGGGGTTGTTTCGTACAGTAGAGGCAGGATTGTCCTCCGGTTATGCATATGGGCTCTCGCCCCCTTATCCCCCGCGCTGCGGAGAATTAATTCATGTTTAATGTTCTTACGTTATGGTTGTTTCGTACAGTAGAGGCAGGATTGTCCTCCGGTTATGCGTAAGGGCTCTCGCCCCCTTATCCCCCGCGCTGCGGAGAATTCATTCATGTTTAATGTTCTTACGTTATGGTTGTTTCGTACAGTAGAGGCAGGATTGTCCTCTGGTTATGCGTATGGGGTCTCGCCCGCTTATCCCCCGCGCTGCGGAGAATTAATTCATGTTTAATGTTCTTACGTTGGGGTTGCTTCGTACAGTAGAGGCAGGATTGTCCTCCGGTTATGCGTAAGGGCTCTCGCCCCCTTATCCCCCGCGCTGCGGAGAATTAATTCATGTTTAATGTTCTTACGTTGGGGTTGTTTCGTACAGTAGAGTCAGGATTGTCCTCTGGTTATGCGTTTGGGCTCTCGCCCCCTTATCCCCCGCGCTGCGGAGAATTAATTCATGTTTAATGTTCTTACGTTGGGGTTGTTTCGTACAGTAGAGGCAGGATTGTCTTTCGGTTATGCGTAAGGGCTCTCGCCCCCTTATCCCCCGCGCTGCGGAGAATTCATTCTTGTTTAATGTTCTTACGTTGGGGTTGTTTCGTACAGTAGAGGCAGGATTGTCCTCCGGTTATGCGTAAGGGCTCTCGCCCCCTTATCCCCCGCGCCGCGGAGAACTATTTTATGTTTGATGTTCTTACGTTGGGGTTGTTTCCTTACAGTAGAGGCAGGATTGTCCTCCGGTTATGCGTAAGGGCTCTCGCCCCTTATCCCCCGCGCTGCGGAGAATTCATTCATGTTTAATGTTCTTACTTTGAGGTTGTTTCGTACAGTAGAGGCAGGATTGTCCTCCGGTTATGCGTTTGGGCTCTCGCCCCCTTATCCCCCGCGCTGCGGAGAATTAATTCATGTTTAATGTTCTTACGTTGGGGTTGTTTCGTACAGTAGAGGCAGGATTGTCCTCCGGTTATGCGTATGGGCTCTCGCCCCCTTATCCCCCGCGCTGCGGAGAATTAATTCATGTTTAATGTTCTTACGTTGGGGTTGTTTCGTACAGTAGAGGCAGGATTGTCCTCCGGTTATGCGTAAGGGCTCTCGCCCCCTTATCCCCCGCGCCGCGGAGAACTATTTTATGTTTGATGTTCTTACGTTGGGGTTGTTTCGTACAGTAGAGGCAGGATTGTCCTCCGGTTATGCGTAAGGGCTCTCGCCCCTTATCCCCCGCGCTGCGGAGAATTAATTCATGTTTAATGTTCTTACGTTGGGGTTGTTTCGTACAGTAGAGGCAGGATTGTCTTTCGGTTATGCGTAAGGGCTCTCGCCCCCTTATCCCCCGCGCTGCGGAGAATTAATTCATGTTTAATGTTCTTACGTTGGGGTTGTTTCGTACAGTAGAGGCAGGATTGTCTTTCGGTTATGCGTAAGGGCTCTCGCCCCCTTATCCCCCGCGCTGCGGAGAATTCATTCTTGTTTAATGTTCTTACGTTGGGGTTGTTTCGTACAGTAGAGGCAGGATTGTCCTCCGGTTATGCGTAAGGGCTCTCGCCCCTTATCCCCCGCGCTTCGGAGAATTAATTCATGTTTAATGTTCTTACGTTGGGGTTGTTTCGAACAGTAGAGGCAGGATTGTCCTACGGTTATGCATATGGGCTCTCGCCCCCTTATCCCCGCGCTGCGGAGAATTCATTCATGTTTAATGTTCTTACTTTGAGAGATTTGTTTCGTACGAAGTAGAGGCAGGATTGTCCTCCGGTTATGCGTAAGGGCTCTCGCCCCCTTATCCCCCGCGCTGCGGAGAATTAATTCATGTTTAATGTTCTTACGTTGGGGTTGTTTCGTACAGTAGAGTCAGGATTGTCCTCTGGTTATGCGTTTGGGCTCTCGCCCCCTTATCCCCCGCGCTGCGGAGAATTAATTCATGTTTAATGTTCTTACGTTGGGGTTGTTTCGTACAGTAGAGGCAGGATTGTCCTCCGGTTATGCATATGGGCTCTCGCCCCCTTATCCCTCGCGCTGCGGAGAATTCATTCATGTTAAATGTTCTTACGTTGGGGTTGTTTCGTACAGTAGAGGCAGGATTGTCCTCCGGTTATGCGTAAGGGCTCTCGCCCCCTTATCCCCCGCGCTGCGGAGAATTCATTCTTGTTTAATGTTCTTACGTTGGGGTTGTTTCGTACAGTAGAGGCAGGATTGTCCTCCGGTTATGCGTAAGGGCTCTCGCCCCTTATCCCCCGCGCTTCGGAGAATTAATTCATGTTTAATGTTCTTACGTTGGGGTTGTTTCGTACAGTAGAGGCAGGATTGTCCTCCGGTTATGCGTAAGGGCTCTCGCCCCCTTATCCCCCGCGCTGCGGAGAATTAATTCATGTTTAATGTTCTTACGTTGGGGTTGTTTCGTACAGTAGAGGCAGGATTGTCTTTCGGTTATGCGTAAGGGCTCTCGCCCCCTTATCCCCCGCGCTGCGGAGAATTCATTCTTGTTTAATGTTCTTACGTTGGGGTTGTTTCGTACAGTAGAGGCAGGATTGTCCTCCGGTTATTCGTAAGGGCTCTCGCCCCTTATCCCCCGCGCTGCGGAGAATTCATTCATGTTTAATGTTCTTACGTTGTGGTTGTTTCGTACAGTAGAGGCAGGATTGTCCTCTGGTTATGCGTATGGGGTCTCGCCCCCTTATCCCCCGCGCTGCGGAGAATTCATTCATGTTTAATGTTCTTACGTTGGGGTTGTTTCGTACAGTAGAGGCAGGATTGTCCTCCGGTTATGCATCTGGGCTCTCGCCCCCTTATCCCCCGCGCTGCGGAGAATTAATTCATGTTTAATGTTCTTACGTTATGGTTGTTTCGTACAGTAGAGGCAGGATTGTCCTCCGGTTATGCGTAAGGGCTCTCGCCCCTTATCCCCCGCGCTTCGGAGAATTAATTCATGTTTAATGTTCTTACGTTGGGGTTGTTTCGTACAGTAGAGGCAGGATTGTCCTCCGGTTATGCATATGGGCTCTCGCCCCCTTATCCCCCGCGCTGCGGAGAATTAATTCATGTTTAATGTTCTTACGTTGGGGTTTGTTTCATTACCTGTAGAGGCAGGTTGTCACTCGGTTATGCGCGTAGGGCTCGCCCCTTATCCCCGCGCTGCGGAGAATTCATTCATGTTTGTTCTTCCACGTTATGAGACATTTTCATTACAGTAAGAGGCGGGATTGTCCTCTGGTTATGCGTATATTGGTCTCGCCCTTATCCACGCTGCCGAATTCATTCATGTTTAATCTTCTTACGTTGGGATTGTTTCATTACAGTAGAGGCAGATTGTCCTCCGGTTATGCGTAAGGGCTCTCGCCCCTTATCCCCCGCGCTGCGGAGAATTCATTCATGTTTAATGTTCTTACTTTGAGGTTGTTTCGTACAGTAGAGGCAGGATTGTCCTCCGGTTATGCGTTTGGGCTCTCGCCCCCTTATCCCCCGCGCTGCGGAGAATTAATTCATGTTTAATGTTCTTACGTTGGGGTTTTTTCGTACAGTAGAGGCAGGATTGTCCTCCGGTTATGCGTTTGGGCTCTCGCCCCCTTATCCCCCGCGCTGCGGAGAATTAATTCATGTTTAATGTTCTTACGTTGGGGTTGTTTCGTACAGTAGAGGCAGGATTGTCCTCCGGTTATGCATATGGGCTCTCGCCCCCTTATCCCTCGCGCTGCGGAGAATTCATTCATGTTAAATGTTCTTACGTTGGGGTTGTTTCGTACAGTAGAGGCAGGATTGTCCTCCGGTTATGCGTAAGGGCTCTCGCCCCCTTATCCCCCGCGCTGCGGAGAATTCATTCTTGTTTAATGTTCTTACGTTGGGGTTGTTTCGTACAGTAGAGGCAGGATTGTCCTCTGGTTATGCGTTTGGGCTCTCGCCCCCTTATCCCCCGCGCTGCGGAGAATTCATTCATGTTTAATGTTCTTACGTTATGGTTGTTTCGTACAGTAGAGGCAGGATTGTCCTCTGGTTATGCGTATGGGGTCTCGCCCCCTTATCCCCCGCGCTGCGGAGAATTAATTCATGTTTAATGTTCTTACGTTGGGGTTGTTTCGTACAGTAGAGGCAGGATTGTCCTCCGGTTATGCGTAAGGGCTCTCGCCCCCTTATCCCCCGCGCTGCGGAGAATTAATTCATGTTTAATGTTCTTACGTTGGGGTTGTTTCGTACAGTAGAGGCAGGATTGTCCTCCGGTTATGCGTAAGGGCTCTCGCCCCCTTATCCCCCGCGCTGCGGAGAATTAATTCATGTTTAATGTTCTTACGTTGGGGTTGTTTCGTACAGTAGAGGCAGGATTGTCCTCCGGTTATGCGTAAGGGCTCTCGCCCCCTTATCCCCCGCGCCGCGGAGAACTATTTTATGTTTGATGTTCTTACGTTGGGGTTGTTTCGTACAGTAGAGGCAGGATTGTCCTCCGGTTATGCGTTTGGGCTCTCGCCCCCTTATCCCCCGCGCTGCGGAGAATTAATTCATGTTTAATGTTCTTACGTTGGGGTTGTTTCGTACAGTAGAGGCAGGATTGTCCTCCGGTTATGCGTAAGGGCTCTCGCCCCCTTATCCCCCGCGCCGCGGAGAACTATTTTATGTTTGATGTTCTTACGTTGGGGTTGTTTCGTACAGTAGAGGCAGGATTGTCCTCCGGTTATGCGTAAGGGCTCTCGCCCCTTATCCCCCGCGCTGCGGAGAATTCATTCATGTTTAATGTTCTTACGTTATGGTTGTTTCGTACAGTAGAGGCAGGATTGTCCTCTGGTTATGCGTATGTGGTCTCGCCCCCTTATCCCCCGCGCTGCGGAGAATTCATTCATGTTTAATGTTCTTACGTTGGGGTTGTTTCGTACAGTAGAGGCAGGATTGTCCTCGGTTGCATAGGGCTCTCGCCCCATATCCCCCGCGCTGCGGAGGAATTCATTCATGTTTAATGTTGTTTCTTACGTTGGGGTTGTTTTTCATTACAGTGAGGCAGGATTGTCCTCCCGGTTATGTAAGGGCTCTCGCCCCCTTATCCCCCGCGCCCGCAGAGAACTATTTGCTCTTTGATGTTCTTACGTTGAAGGTTGCTTCCCTACAGTGACTAGAGGCAGGATTGTCCTCCGGTTATGCGTAAGGCTCTCGACCCATATCCCCCGCGCTGCGGAGAATTAATTCATGGTTATTGTTCTTACGTTGGGGTTGTTTCGTACAGTAGAGCGGGATTGTCCTCCGGTTATGCGTAAGGGCTCTCGCCCCCTTATCCCCCGCGCTGCGGAGAATTAATTCATGTTTAATGTTCTTACGTTGGGGTTGTTTCGTACAGTAGAGTCAGGATTGTCCTCTGGTTATGCGTTTGGGCTCTCGCCCCCTTATCCCCCGCGCTGCGGAGAATTAATTCATGTTTAATGTTCTTACGTTGGGGTTGTTTCGTACAGTAGAGGCAGGATTGTCCTCCGGTTATGCATATGGGCTCTCGCCCCCTTATCCCTCGCGCTGCGGAGAATTCATTCATGTTAAATGTTCTTACGTTGGGGTTGTTTCGTACAGTAGAGGCAGGATTGTCCTCCGGTTATGCGTAAGGGCTCTCGCCCCCTTATCCCCCGCGCTGCGGAGAATTCATTCTTGTTTAATGTTCTTACGTTGGGGTTGTTTCGTACAGTAGAGGCAGGATTGTCCTCCGGTTATGCGTAAGGGCTCTCGCCCCTTATCCCCCGCGCTTCGGAGAATTAATTCATGTTTAATGTTCTTACGTTGGGGTTGTTTCGTACAGTAGAGGCAGGATTGTCCTCCGGTTATGCGTAAGGGCTCTCGCCCCCTTATCCCCCGCGCTGCGGAGAATTAATTCATGTTTAATGTTCTTACGTTGGGGTTGTTTCGTACAGTA
>BLKR01011165.1:0-37461 GCA_011170035.1 Teleogryllus occipitalis
TGCCTGCCTGCCTGCCTGCCTGCCTGCCTGCCTGCCTGCCTGCCTGCCTGCCTGCCTGCCTGCCTGCCTGCCTGCCTGCCTGCCTACCTGCCTGCCTGCCTGCCTGCCTGCCTGCCTGCCTGCCTGCCTGCCTGCCTGCCTGCCTGCCTGCCTGCCTGCCTGCCTGCCTGCCTGCCAGCCTGCCTGCCTGCCTGCCTGCCTGCCTGCCTGCCTGCCTGCCTGCCTGCCTGCCTGCCTGCCTGCCTGCCTGCCTGCCTGCCTGCCTGCCTGCCTGCCTGCCTGCCTGCCTGCCTGCCACTCTGCCTGCCTGCCTGCCTGCCACTCTCTGCCTGCTTGCCTACCTGCCTGCCACTCTGCCTGCCTGCCTGCTGCCTGCCTGCCTGCCTGCCACTCTGCCTGCCTGCCTGCCACTCTACCTGCCTGCCTGCCACTCTGCCTGCCTGCCTGCCTGCCTGCCACTCTGCCTGCCTGCCTGCCTGCCTGCCTGCCACTCTGCCTGCCTACCTGCCTGCCTGCCTACCTGCCTGCCTGCCAGCCTGCCTACCTGCCTGCCACTCTGCCTGCCTGCCTGCCTACCTGCCTGCCTGCCTGCCACTCTGCCTGCCACTGTGCCTGCCCGCCTGCCTGCCACTGTGCCTGCCTGCCACTCTGCCTGCCTGCCTGCCTGCCTGCCTGATTTCGATTGAAATATGGGCAATATTAAAAAATATAAAAAACAAGAACCTCAAAAATCGTTCAAATTTTCTTCTTTAAACCTTTGGTAAGGATAGTGCGAAATGTACTTTATAAGATGATATAACGCAATTTTGCAGTATTCTTTTGTTTCTTCCAAAATTACATAAATGTAATTTTTTTGACATCTCTCTCTCGTCGTTAATATCTACATTAATGTGGGTTTGTAAACTTTATTGCATTTGTGAGTACATGTGCTTCAAATGATGTCTTATAAGGTTTCTCGAAAATTCAAGTTTTCAATAAAAATGAACTCGAAATTCAGCATTTTCAGAATCGCTGAAATGCCAATTTCTCGAAAACGGCTCCAATTTGTTTGTTTAATTTTGTTGTTCTTATAGTGCTAAATGAACTACAGAACGTGACAAATGCATAAGGAAATATTCTTTTGTTTTTCAAAAAATTACACTAACGTAATTGTTTTGAAATATCTCGCATGCCGTTAATATTTACATTTTTATCGACTTGAATACATTACTGCATTTCTGAGTATAATTGTTTCAAATGACTTCCAATTAAGATTCTCGAAAACGTAAAAATTCGGGTGAAAATTAGCTTCAAAATGCGAATTTTCAGAAACGCTCAAACAACATTTTGTCAAAAACTTCTCCACATTTTTCAACAAAAATGTCCACATAGGTCGAGGTATTAGGATTCTATATTATTCTTCAAGTAGTGCATCTGTTCCTCAATTAGAGTTCCGAAAAATTGAGAAAGTGCGAAAAAATGTAGTTTGGCCGGCGATGGCAGCTGGTAAGAGGATGGGTCAAAACAGAAATGCTAGACCAGATCAAACAAATTATGAATCGAACTGGTACGAGAAATTCTGTGCCATTCTGTAGCACCACTGCTATCTTACGACAAACTGTATACGTGCTGGGGAGACGGGCGACGAAATATAAGATAGGGTACTGGGATCGTTTTCAGTGCGGATAAAAGTATAACATATATTGTAATGGTCAATGAATAAATAACAATTAGTATTATTATAAAATGCCCAAAATAGTTAACATAAAAATATTTATATTTCACACAACCTGACCTCCAAAATATTTACGAGAAAACAATTTTTTTGTTTCATTTGACGTCTTAATATTTTGGAACCCACACCTGATACCTATTCGAACTTTTCACTCCTTTTTAAAACATTAAGACAAATATCTCAGCGAAAATTCATCTCACTGAGATTGTTTCCGTAGATGAAACCTAGGTTGACTGGACTCCTATATTACATGGGAGTGCTTCAGAAATAACCTGCTGGGTATTAATTAACAATTTATAAGTTGAAAATTCCGATAGAATTTACAGTTGAAAATTACCTTTACTTCATTATTAATAAAAAGTAAATAAATAAAGTTACAAGATAAATATTTCTTTGGTCATTGCCGCCGAATCGCTAACTTGCATCCCCAAACTGGTAATATGCAGTACTTGCATCACGTTTTTCATCATTAGAAAGATTAGTAAAAATACGAATTTTGTCTCTAAGAACGCGTACACATGAAGTACAATGTATGGAGAAACCTAGCCCACATATTACTTAGGAATAGAAAACAGGACTGTTGTTATGCTTACGTATCAATTAAAAAAATAATATCGGTCAGAGAATATATGCGCAAAAATACTCGTATTTACATGCACACGGCTGTTGTGATTTCGATATTGTTAATTACACTTTTAGTGGTTTGCTCGCTCTTCGTGGTCAGGCGGAAACGCAGGGATTCTGCCTTGCACCTCGTCATAAAAGGCATTTTGTATTATTAATTTTATTGTGAACTTACCTTCCAGGAAAAGATATGGATCCGCATGATTTAGCGAAGATGTCAGCATCACTTTCTGGCGGAACCCATACTTCGGGATTCACCATTGTATGATTGAACCTGCCAATAATAAAACAAACCGATAAAACGACTAATTAACCCTTCATGCCTTCTATTTTAAAATTGTTAACTTATTTGAAAACATTTATTCGGAAACTTATTCGCAAACTTATTCGGAAACTTATTCGGAAACCTATTTGGAAACTTTCCTCATTGACCACGGACAGATACAGCTATGGTATCAATCATTATATTATCTAGCGTCGTTCTCTGGCCGAGATAATAATGTGAAATCTGATGACGGGAATAGTCGGAGAATTGAATTTTGCCTGATATTTAGCCAGAGTTATTTAATACTAGAAGTCAGGTAATGCAACAAACCTATGACGGGCAGCAGCCACGATGACTGCTTCGAAAATGTAACTTGTTCTTTTTGCTTGATTGTTAAGGAGTCTTAGTGGTAATGTAGGTATGTCTTAGACTAAATGGTGAAGAGATATTACTTATTTACATTCCTTTTATTTCATTTCAAACGCACAGCTCCTTTCTTCGTATCACTTATGCCTCAAACTATTTTTCACATTTCGTGTCATTTCAAGTCATTTCACATCAAGTGTCGTTTAATTTATTGTTTTTGAAATAGATCAGAATTGTGATTTAAATCAATTATTTACAATAATTTATAACCAGTAGACCATACATAACATCTATGGCTGAAACATAGTATTTATACAATTTAGTAGCCATCCAAATACCTTAGAACACTCACCCATCGTTGATGATAAACTAGGAAGAAATAAGCATTTACTTGGAAATGATATATACCTAAAAAATATATGTAACAGTATTTTAACGAACATAAAAAAATCAGCAAAATAAATCTGTTATATAAAAGTGATTTTTACATGGTGTCACAAAATAATTAAACCACTGAAGTGATTGCTCTTAAATTTGACACGAATACTTTTGAGAGACCAATAATCAAACACAGCGAAGATATGATTCAATATACCGTAAAATGTGCTTTAAAAAGTTTGCAGTATACGCATCCTAACTATGGTACCTTACCCATTATTAATTTCTTGTGTGCGTATTAAGAGCGGGCCTGATGGCCCGAGTCTCGTAAAATAAGGCATTAACTAACTAACTAACTATGTATATCCGTCCGTCCGTTCGTTCGTTTGTCCGTCCGCCTCTCTATCCGTGTGCCTGTTTTTCCGTCTGTGAACACACCTAGCGGCTAAACCATGCGCAGGTGATTTTCCAAATTGAAGAAACCCCAGTCCATCTGTCTCTAGTTGAAATTCTGAACAATATTGTTTAAAATTTGGGGGTACTTTATATTAAGTCCCCCAGACATTTTCAATTTTTTTCTCAAAAACGGCTCTAATTTTTTCTTTAAATTTCCGGGCGGGCGGACGGGCGAGCGAGCAGACTGCCGGGCAGACAGAGGGGCGGACAGACTGGTGGGTGGGCGGATGTCGGGTAGGCGAGCAAATGGCGGGCGGGCGGGCAAATGGCCGGCGGGCGGGCAAATGGCGGGCGGGCGGGCAAATGGCGGGCGGGCGGGCGGGCGGCGGGCGGGCGGGCGGGCGGGTGGACAGACTGGCGGGCGGACAAACTGGCGGGCGGACAACTGGCTGGCGAGCGGGCGGGCGGGCGGGCGGGTGGACAGACTGGCGGGCGGACAAACTGGCGGGCGGACAACTGGCTGGCGAGCGGGCGGGCGGGCGGGCGGGCGGGCGGGCGGGCGGGCGGACAGACTGACGGGCGGACAGACTGGCGGGCGGCCGGGCAGACGGGCGGCCGGGCAGACGGGCGGCCAGTCCGGCGGGCAGATGGGAGGGCAGATGGAAGGGCAGATGGAAGGGCAGATGGGCGGGCAGACGGGAGGACGGGCAAACTGGCGGGCGGGCGGACTAATTTAGACAAACTGTGTGAAGAGATAAGAAAACCTGGTATTCATCTCCAGAAGAATACAGACGTTTTGTGAGCTCATTGTAAAGATGCCGGGCTGTACTAAAAAATAAGGGATATCCTTCAATGTATCATATTCAATAGAAGGAAATGTTTTTTTTTTTTTACTTTTTTGCTACTTTTCCTAGACGTTAAATCAGATGGCTCTATTTTTGTGACTTCTTAGAGAGATACTTTTTGTTAAGTTTTAGTTATTTGTAAAGTAATTTGGGTCTGAATGCCATGTAAAGGTTTATTTATTTTTCTATATTGAGTATAAAATACAAGATACGGCATTTATTTGTAAATCAACATTTTTTGGAAAACAAATCCCTTTATTTCCTCATCACTGCACGATAGCTCTATTTTATTGACCGCCACTGTACCAACAGGGCTCGATTTCTGAAAGAACGCGACGGAATAGTGTTCCGGTACCTCGGGAATAATAATTAAATTATATTATACATATATAACTATTGCTTTTAAATTAATAATTAATTTGGGGCGCGTTCCGCCACCTAGAATTTTATAAATGTAGTGGTGGGTACCAACAAACTATCATACAAATTTCAAAATTCCAAGTTGATTTTTTTTTCTTCCTACTCGGTGTGTGCGTGGGTGTGGGGGTGGGGGTGGGGCTCACCAGCTGTCGCTGAGGTGTCCCGCGAGGCGCAGCCCGGCGCCGTAGGGCGAGGGCGCGAGCACCACTTCGACGCGCGCGTAGCCCAGCACCTCGGCCAAGAAGATGCGCAGCAGCTGCGCCGCCAGGCGGTGCGTCAGGCGCCGCGACGTCTCCAGCCGCAGCGGCAGCCGCTCCCCGCTGAAGAACACGTGGCGCTGCGGCGGCGGCCGATCTGCGCACGCGCACACATTACTTCCACGTGATCGCATTTAGCTCACTTGTTAACCGTTAGTTTGGTCGCTACACCCGACAGTTTACTACTCGGCAGATCAAATATTAATTACTTTATTATTAATGTAAATTAAACCCAAAACACTAATGTTCTTGAGAGCGAAAAACTATATTTATTGTACAGAATCAAACACAGTGACTATTTCGGAATTTGCACAAAGGTACAAAAAGATGGTGAAAACTCGATCAATGACGAGAGGTAAATCCAGGATATCCATAATACAATTGGTACTTGCACATTAGAAATTATTGAAGTAATTTTGAACAATGTAGATCAGAGAAATATTATTGTCTCACTCTCACTATCACAAAATAAATCGTATCCCATATTCTTTCAATAGTGTACATACCTTTTGAAGCTCTCACACACAACAAATCTTTATAAATGAGATCCCTAAGGACAGAGAATTTCACGGAGACGAGACGAATTGCATTTTGACTTTAAAAATATGAAGGATTTGTTCAAAAAACGTATCTAAACATTCATAACAAATTCAACCCGCAACGCTCGATAGCATTGTCAAAATCTATATAGTTAAATAACTCCTAAAAGAGGCGTTGTAGAGCCTTAAAAACTAAAATATTGAGACCTAAGGCCTCAAAGAAACGTTTCTCACACCATAATCTAGAGGACGATATATTTCTGGACTTCCTATTAAATTTGCTGGTTCGGCGCTTATTGATACTACCAATGCCACACATTTTAGCCCTTGGCGCTGGTGGCCATTTTTGTGACGTCACACTTAGAAGGCTTAGATTCCTCCATCTAATATTTATGGTTTCTGTGTAGATGTGTCAACGTGTTTCGCGTAGATTTATTTGCTTCATCATTGATATTCCACGTCAAAAAGGAGAAAGAAACAATAGTGGCAAAGAATCGACGATTGTGTACAGTTAAGAGAGAAGACTGCGTCTTGTTTGCTTTGATTTGTGTTTCATCTTTGCCAGTATTTCTGTTATCAGCAGTGATTCGGTTAAAGTCAGCTTGGTCAGTCACGATATTGCATTGAAAAAGCTGGGATATAATACTTTCCCTACAGTGATTAGTAATTTTCAACAAGTTAATTTAGAGGCCTATCTTGGGTAAGTTGAGGCATTTGCAAGAGAACTAGGACGACTATTCTCGTAGTACATCCAGTGCTGCAAATGCTATTTTGAGCATGTTAGTAAAAGCTCTTAATGATATGTGCAAGTAAGTTAAATTTATTATTAAACAGATCGATTTAGTAATCACTGAACAGCAGTGTTACAGTGCCACTGAAAAACAATGTTATAGATACAGTGCTGATTTGTCTCCTTCCTGCATTATTTTGTTTTCTATTACCCCTCATGCACACAATTTGTTGAGGAAATCGGGATATGTTGTCTCTCCACAGCTACGAACAGTACGAGTAATCAGATGATAAAAGTGTGCTGAGGAGAAATTCAAAACATTGCAGGAATCAGATTGCATAGTTTCATTAATGTTAGATGGAATTTATATAAAATCTTTATTTCCACTTTTAGTTGTCTAAGATAGTTGGCACAGCATACGATAGTCGAGATGCTACTACTTCACTTTATGTTTTATTGTTTATATTACTATATAAATTTCCCTCTTTCAATAGTACAGATGAGTTTTGTGGCTCTCACACGCAACCAATTTTTATAAATGAGATCGCTAAAGAAAGAGAACTTCACAGAGACGTGACGAATTCCACTTTGATGTTAAAATATGAAGGATTTGTTGAAAAAATCTAAATATTCACGTCAAATGCAATCCGCAACACTCGAGCAGAATTGTTATAACCTATTTAGTTAAATAACTCTTTAACAAAGTGTTCTAGGGCCTTAAAATGTGGACGATGTATTGCCTCATCTTCGCTTTTCTCTTTTTATGTGGCCCATTACAAGTAGCACAAACTTAACACTTTGTGCACCACATCTTTACGTAGGCTTGTAATTAACCCAGTAAAATCGTTCGCGCACTTCCTCTAGTGTTTTCGTTATACTGAGATGTCCTCCCGAAGATCCATCATGCAATTCCCTCAATATTTCAGACACCCTTACAGTAACCCTTGGTAACAATATCTGACACAATATTCAATGGTAACAATATTCAGACACCCTTGGTAACAATATCTGCGTCCTCTTCTGAGAGCCGTCTTCACTTTCCAGAACTCGTTTAAGAACACCTTCCTCTTCAGTAATCGAATCCCACTGCGCCCAATATGATTTTATTGCTGAAGAACAGCGAGCTATTTCTTGCCAACTTGGGTCTCCGCCCTATTTTCCATTTCCAAACATGTTTCAATTCTGCGTCCTCTTTCTGATCTTTCTGAAGTTCTCTGGGTTGCCATTGGTCATTACTGACAGTGACCCTTAATGTAGGACACATCTTCTCTTCCGCATGACAACAATGTTTGCAGTTTTCAGGGCACGGTCTTCTGGAGAGAGCATCGGCATTCCGATGACTACTTCCGCTTCGATGTTCTATTATAAATGAGAATTCTTGCAATCTTTCAATCCATTTGTCGACTTGACCTTCTGGATTCTTGACGTTCAGGAGCCATTTCAAAGCAGCATGATCCGTTCTCAAAAGAAATTCTTTACCGAAGAGATATTTGTAGAAGTGCTCAACGGATTTCACCACAGCAAGTAATTCTCTCCGGGTTACACAATAGTTGCGTTCTGGCTTTGATAGCACATTACTATAATAACCGATTACTCTCTCTCGTCCATCTTGTATCTGCGATAATACCCCTCCAATGTCAACGTTACTTGCGTCAGTATCAAGTACATAATTTCCTTGAAGTAGAGGATAGCTCAATATAGGGGCACTCAGCATGGCGCTTTTAAGCTTTTCGAAAGCGCGCTGGCAATCTTGATCCCATTGAAACAGACGCTTTTCTTCGGTCAGCTGAGTCAGCGGTTTCGCGATGTTGGCAAATCCCTAACATAGCGGCGATAATAGCTACATAGACCCAGGAAACGTCTCAATTCATGTTTATCCTTTAGGACTGGCCATTCCTTTACAGCTTTAACCTACTCCGGATCAGGTGCCAGATACTACATGTCCAAAGTAATTCAGCTGCTTGCGAAATAAGTGGCACTTATTTGTGCTTAGTGTCAAGTTCGCTCTTTCCAACCTCTTGAACATCTATTCTAGGTTCTTGATGTGGTCCTCGAAAGAGTTTTCGACAGCAATTATGTCGTCGAGGTAGACTAGACATGTCTCCCACGACAGACCTCTAAGCACGGTTTCTATCAATCTTTCGAATGTAGCTGGAGCATTACACAGTCCGAAAGGCATTACTGTAAACTGCCACAAACCTGACCCGATGGTAAATATAGTCTTCTCTCGATCTCGGGGATCTAATTCTCCTTGCCAGTATCTACTTTTCAGGTCGAGTGTCGAGAAGATCTTGGCCCCAGAAAGCGTGTCAATACGGGGCAATGGATAGCTATCCTTCATTACATTGTTGAGCTGTCGGAAATCGACACAGAACCGAGTCGACCCGTCTTTCTTCTTTACCAATACGATAGGAGAAGCCCACGGACTGCTTGATGGTTTGATTACGCCATCCTTCTTCATCTCTTTAATAATCTCATCTGCTTCTTCTTTTCTAGACACAGGTAATCTAGCAGCTTGGCGAATAGGTGTGCCGTTTCCGGTGTCTATTCTATCACGAACAATATCAGTCTTTCCTTTTACACCAACACTGCATTCAAAGACATGCTCGTATCGCCGTATTAGGTCTTCAGCCTTATGACATTTTTCTCGAGATAAGCCTTTACAGGCCTGTGTAACCAGATTCTGCAGTCGTTCAGGAATTCCTTTAGGTGGTGGTTCGGTACGGTTCACATTTTGCAAAACCGAGGATACTGTAGAACAATAACCAATTACTGTTCCTTTTCTCAAATTAACAGGATAGTGGTTAATGTTCATTCTTCTCACAGGTATTGTTCTATTCACTCTGACCAGTTCTTTGGCTACTAGAATTCCTCGACCAATGTCTTCGTCGTGACTTCTGGGTTCCAGGATAGCAATCTCTTCAGCTGGAACGTCGCCCTCAGGGCTCGCTTCAGTAAACATTTCGCTACGCACCGTCAAGATTACGTCGTCAGCCGCAATCACATTCACGGCAATGTTGTTACGCGAATGTAGAACCCCCTCCACGTCGTTGAGTCTCAACCCACCGTGTCGTAAATCTAGCTGACACCCATATGTCGTCATGATATCCATTCCTAAAATTGCTTCTTCGTCTATGTCAGCGACCAGCAGACGATGACTGAAAGCAACAGTTCCAATGGCAAGGAGGGCATCCATCTCTCCAACAACATTCGCTGAGTCACCAGTGGCTGTTCGAAGCTTCCATTTGGGCGGCATAAGATGAGATGACTTGACAAAACCGATTTTGTCAAGTCATCTCATATAATCAGTTCGTATAATGCTCTTGGTTGCACCAGTATCCAGAAGTAAGACGCATGGCCTTCCATTTACGAGTGCATCTACCTAAACACTATCAGAACGGTGTCGAATGGACTTGACGTGTATTTCGTAAGGTGGGGCTCTTGTTTGACAGGTCGACGGATGCCCCCTTCCATCCACCTGCTTTAGTTTCCCTGCTGGCTGCTGGGTTTACAAACAAACTGCTGCTCTCCTTGTTGCTTCAGTGGACGGTCACATCGACTTTTCACGTGCCCTAATTCTCCACAATTCCAACATCGAGGTTGTCGCCTTTTGCCACTAGAAATGCGTACCAACCTCTCCACCATTGCCTCCAAATATTTTTCGTCATATGTATCGAAGCCGGTCTGCAATTCTTGCACTCGTCAGTTACGTTTCGATGCTCTTTTTGCAACCTGGAAGTCTAGTGCTTGACTTAATGCGTCAGCTAAGGTTTTCGGTCTTGCCAGCCTTAATGCCTGTTGGGTTTCTGCATCATGGAGCGCTTCAATAAAGCACCGGATGGCTGTGCGTTGCAGGGAACTTTCTGAAGCATCAGGGTCCGAAAGGCTTCTGAACACGATTCCTTAGCTGGGTAAAATACATGTCTTCCAGGTGCGCTTGCCCGTACCGTGTTTCGAGTCTCTTGACAATTTGCTCGACGTTTGACTGTCCATCGGTCGGTATTGTCTCTAGAATCTCAACGGCGTTACCACGCAAAGCCAAAATCAGGGCCGTAGCACAAACTGTCGGGGACCAGCCATTTACCGTTGCAGCAGCCTTGAATTGTTTCAAATAATTCGACCACGAAGAAGTGCCATCAAAGATAGGTGGTTTTACTCATGCTTTTCCCAGTGGCTCCCGTACGGTGGCCACTCGTGCCATTTCCAGTGGTCCCTGTACGATGTTTATATTGATTTTTCTGTTGGGGGAGTAAAAACCTTCAGCTTCTCTTCTAAAAGATTTAGTAATTTTTCCTCATTCTTCAAAATTTTCACATTTATCTGCTCATTTTTCTTTTCCATTTGTTTCGTTCTTCAAAATTTTTTCATCCATCTTCTCAATTTTCTCTTGCACCAATTTATTATTCTGAGTTATTTTTTGTTCTAACTTTTCTTCCAAAATTCTGGAATTTTCTGTTAATTTTCCTCCTAAAGTTTTGGAGTTTTCATTCAGTTCTTCTGAAATTCTGGAATTTTCTGATAACTTTGCTTCTAAATTTCTGGAATTTTCTGCCATTTCCTCTTAATATTTTAGATAGATCCGAAAAAATCCCTGTTGTCTCGAAAAGAAAATTCTCTGGATCCTCGCCTGCTGCCTTCATCGCGTTAGCAAGACGTTCTTGTAATATTGCTTTCGTTCCGGAAGTGTCTTGTTCCCTCTCTTCTAACTCCTTCTCCAATTCCGACACTTTCAGATCCCGTAAAACTTTTGTGAAAACTCATCTTGACTAATGTTTTAATCCACTACTCGTTATACCCCACACCTGACACCAATTGTTACGAATTAAAAACTCTGGTATTACTTCAACAAAAACGTTTATTTTGTTTGTTAACACAATCACTGAAAACACTTGATTATTGTACAGATAGTCTTCACTTGATTATTTATTTACACTACACTTCTCTTGATTATTTATTTACACTACAATTCTCTTGATTATTTATTTCCACTGTTCACTTCTCTTACACTGTCGCACAGTCCACTGCAATGACCACAGTTCGATGCACTGACCACGGTTCACGTCACTGAGCACAATCACTGCACTGCTGTTCACCGCGATGCACACACTTCAAAGCTCAGCTTCCACTTCAGACTTAAGACTGGCACGCGGTCGCCGGCCGCCGCGTATTTATACTCGGTGGGCGCCGTCGAGACTTTTCTGGACTTTGCGATTAGCGCCAGAACACTCTGGGACTAGCTAGTTCGAGGGCCGATCCGCGATGACGCGATCCGCATACACAGGTAGTTCGAGGTGGCCGCCGGCAGATGACGCAATATTCGTTACACAAGGAAAGCGAAAAGCTAACTGTCAAGCAAGGTTGTCTAATTACTTCAATTGCTTTTAATGATTTGCTGTGTATTGTTCGAAGAAAATCTGTCAACAGAATAATTCTTTATTCAAAAATTTGTTTCAAACGTCTATTTTATTGTTTGTTATTCTTATTTGATATTATAAATAAGTACAATTGGATTTTACCTCTATATATTTTTTAAACAAATAAGTACATTTCGTTAACAACTTTCCCTCTTAATATGGAAATGGAATGATAGAGAAGAGGGTGGAGTTTAACATGCGTGAGTTCTCGCACGGGTACGCTAGTATTATTTATTTTTGTTATTGAATCAGACTATCGAATAAAGCTCTTATGTCAGAGACAAACATACATGGTATTTGAACTTTTGTATTAATTACAATTGTAAATGTCTTGAAAGTGTTATAAAATAACGTACAAGAATTATGTACATATTTTTATAGAGATCAGTTGGTACTGCTTTCTAGCCACCACGATTGCTAAGTTCAATGTACCGTAGCCAACACAAGTCGAGTGAGGAGTGTACACCGTCACCACCACTACTACCACCTTCAACTATATGAACATTAGAAAGCAGGGATTCTTTTTAGTTTGGTCGTTTTCGGTGGTCTGCATTAATCGTAAAAGGGGAAATTCAGTAAAATGCCCTAAACACTGGACTTGTACTGTTAGAAGAATTTTGGGTGAAATTTGAAATTTTTTCAAATCTTTACGTTTATCGTTAGGTTTCTGTCAGTAGTGCATGGCATTTGTGGGAAATTCAAAAACGAGAAAAAATCAAGTCCATAATTTAACCAGTGTTGGTGCAATAGAATAATATATACTTTATCGTATTAGTTAGTTTCCTAAAGTTTTGTCTGGGCCTTTCGGTTTTCCCCCATCTTCCCAGCAGCTACATATTGGAGTCTAAAATGCATTTATTTTCACGTTTTGTTGATTTTTCATTCCTTTCATTCCTGTAATTGTGGAATTGAAATACGACTCATATGAGTTTATGACATTTTTAATTACTGAATTTAGCAATATCCATACAAGCAGTTTATAAAAATGGAGTCGTGATTGAGAAAATTTTTGTTTTCATATTTTTTTAAATATTACTCATCTTTCACTCCAAATCGCGCAAAAATTACAGTTAAAAAAATGAACAGAAAATTTATTAAAGAACTGATTTTGAAGAAAAAATTTAATTTACCAAGTTTAATTTAATCTTTATAACTTTATTTCCCATATTCTCACATGAAATTTAAAGAAAATGTTTTGAGAGATTTTTGAGAAAATTTTGAAAATGTTCCAGGGGCTTCATGTAAAGTCCTCCCAAAATTTACAGAATTATTTTCAAAATCGCAGAGCATTGAGTCGGGCCAGATCGACCGGTTGGAGTAGAATATTCATTTCGGGAAAAATCGTACAAATAGTTTTGTTGTTCACACATGAACGAACGGACGGACGGACAGACAGACAGACAGACAGACAAACTGAGATTTTGAGAACAACAACACTTTTTCGGAATAAAGGGACCCTAAAAGGTGTATTTCCATCGAAGTCGACTTTCCGCAGCATTACATAAATATCTATATGCGAATAAATTCTCTATACTATCTCTATACCGTATTAATAAAAACAAGAAATTAAAAAATAAACGCCTACATTATAAAGCAATATAGAAATTAACAAGCAGCGACACAGAGCTATGATGGAAATGTGGTGGCAAGACAGCGGTAAGTTGGTGGTGTTGAGGAACAGAGAGCCAGATGATGGTGGTGGGGGGCAGACAGCGTAATGATGGTACGCGCGAAATGGTGGAAGACAGACAGCGAGATGTAGTGGGGGGAACATACAGCGAAATGATTGTGGTGGGGGACAGAGCTAGATTGTGGTAGGATAGACAGCGAAATGATGGAGGTGGGGGACAGAGAGCTAGATGGGGGTGGGGGGACATACTGCGAAACAGTGGCACGAGCAAAATGGTGGGGAACATACAGCGAAATGATGATTATGGTGGGGTACAAGCGAGTGGCGGAAGTGGATGGACAGAGAGCGAAATGGTACTGGGGGACAGAGAGTTCGATGAAGGTGGGATAGACAATGAAATGATGGTGGTGGGGAACAGACCGCGACATAATGGTATGAGTGAATGTGGTGGGGGATCATAAGGCGAAATGAGTGTGGAGGGGGAAAGCGAGATGGTGGTGGAGAGAGAGAGAGAGAGAGGTGGAGGGCTTACCTAGCGAGCGCAGGCACGTGGAGGGGTGCGGCTGAGGTCGGGGCGCGTCCTCGTGGACGGCGTGGGCGAGCGTGGGCGCCAGCAGCAGGACGAGCAGCGCCAGCGCCGGCGCCGGCGCCCGCGCCCAGGGCGCCCGCCACGCGCCTCGCTGAGCCGCCTCCATCGCCCCCGCCTCCTCCCACGCTACCTGCACACACACACACAAAGCACTTAGTACCTCTGATCATTACGCATGCGCGATTAGTCGCGAAGGAGGGTTCCCCAACTTGCGGACCGTCTTCTCCATCGTACGAATCGTGTCTCCACCACAACTATCGACGACGTAGAGAGAGCACTCCCGTAATCCCACCACTGAGCAATAGTAATTTTGTTAGAAAAAACGAAAGACTGCTAAAATGTATGTAATTCAGTCTACCAGACTTTTATATCGGGAAATCCTCGATTCGAGTTCCAATGTTGGCAGAATTTTTTGACACCATGTGATGAGTCGGGCATAACACCTGAAGTTATCCCCATTCTTAAGAAGAATTCTGAAGAAGGGATGCGCTGATCGGTCGTTCCATGGTTTCCTCGATTACTTCCAGGCAGATGCAGGAGAAATTTCCTAAACAACGAACCGTGAGCCGCGCGCGATTCCCATCTTCCCCATCCCGCATCCACACGGACGAGCACTTGTTGATCCTCCATCCTCACATGCCCATCCAGAAAACGTCCACAACTAACTACGTGGATGTCCGGGTGAGGCCGCGTCCGAGGCATCTGCACCCCTCCCTCTAGGAGGAAGGTCGCAGAATGACGGTGGGAACGTTGGCGCCTGTATCTAAGACGCGTCCTCCGCACAGCCAAGTAATTACTGACTGCGGCGGCAGAAGCCTACGCTCTCACCTCAATTGCCGGGCATTTGGGATTTAGCGTCCCATGCTGTCTACGAAATTCGAACTTCTAGGTGAGATATGCATAATAAAATTACACAATACGATAATGGGATGATCTCCCGGAGGAAAGGAAATAGTCTAAGAAGAAAAGGAAGAATAAGCTATCATTCTTGAGATGGTATCTTTATCGACTTGTGTAATATTCAATTTTATTTTTGTTCCAACTGCTTTAGTATTATTTAGTATGATACAACGTAAGTATAACATACGTTAAAACCCGTGTTTTTGGGAGGATGGGTGGGATAAGGTTCTTACAGAGGTGATCAATTCAATTCAATTTCATTGCTCTCCTCTCGACTGAATGAAGGTATTTTGAAGTATTTTTAATCGGGTCCTTCTCGAAAATTAGTGTTGTAAAGCTAGTGTTGCAACAATAGCATTTACTTACATAGGGCATGATACTTGCCCTTTGCAGTATTGCTTTTGAGGGGTTTCAATAAGAAATTACCGAAGGAAACTATGAAAACATTATTAAATCAATTGGCGTTGGACTCTTCAATATTTTACTTTCTTAGCTTCTACTATATCAATAATCTTACACTCATTCATCACTCTCACGCAGAATATCGTTTGTTTTCCGTATTTTGATCAGTATTAGTTGATCTATTCTTCAGTTCAACACCTATTCACTCACAAGCAACTCACGTCAAGAACACATGTTAAAAAATTCTTACACCTTCCTTTCCGCACCTACACAAAAAAAATGCGAAGATTCAAATTTCCAAATGTGTAATATTTTCGAGAGTTGGGAGGGTGGCAGGAGTGTCGCGGGGTGCCTCCACAGGCACTAGGTGCGCCCAGGCCACTTGTTTGGCTTTGAGCGAGGGCGAGCGGCGCGGGGCGGCGGCCTGTTGCGTCACGACGAATAGCCGCGTTATGAAGGCGGCGCGGCGTAAGGGCGCTCCCCAGTGTTTGCTGTCGCCTCCTGGGCGTCGCGTGTCCCCGGGCGCTGACACGCGCTGACGGATGGGCCATTAAGCGGCACCCGACCGCCCGCCCGGACGCCCCGGCCAATCCCATTCACTTTGCAATTTCTTAGTCACCACTCCTTACCTAACATACACGTCATGCCCGGTTCGCGAACATCGCTAGCGCCGGTTGTAATGTTTAGCTGCCAATACCTCCCTTATCGGGGAAACAATACAGTGGGGTCTGATTTACATCTCAGTTTTACGAGACCTGTGACGTATACTGCTTTCATGCCCTGGGCTACCGCTGTCCTTAGCGATAAACTTTGACTATACAACTATTTAAAATCTTCGATGATGTAGTTTTTCTTGTTTGTTCTATTTTTATTATACAATTAAAAATTTCATAAAACACATTCATTTTTACAATTTCTCGTTATACGAACGGCGATTGTAAGGCTTCTCTAAGAAACGCCGTTCAAGACACTCATTGTCAACAGACAAACTTCCCCAAGTTTGCTGTGACATTTTTTCAAAATATCTTATCAAATATCTAACAGTTAGCTTTGACAGTATCACATACTTAATGTTGCAATTTTAACTCTTAAAACACGCTTAGTACAGTGTATTATGTATTTGTACTCTCACTACCAATCGCGTGAGTCGGGCACAAAAACGCACATCTAATAGCGTTTTCCATTCGTTGCACTGAAACCCACCCTAGTGCAGGGCAAAAACGTCATCACTCCGCAACAGTGCTGCCCCACACGCGTGAAGGGCAGCTACGAATGAAACGGATTCCGGAACTGAGTCAGTGCTTGTGCGCTACGCAGTGAAATTATACACAGCTGCTCTTAGTCAGTCACACTGATGGAACTCGAAAAATAATAATTTTGAATTATGATCGTCGTTATAATTTTTATGAAGTCTTTTGGTAATTCTTACTTCTTAATTCATAAATTATTAACGTGTGATTTCTTTATTTAAAAACTACGAAAACTTCAAATGAGTATGAGTCGAAATTTCATTTTTCGAGATTTGCCTGAGATCGATATAGAACACAAGATTTTGAACCGAAAGGCTTCTGCAGAATTGTTTGATTACTGAAAACAATAAAAATATTAACATGAGCATTTCCACTGGTATATGTATGGGCGTGCGAGAAACATTTCTTGGCATATATATTTGATTTTGTAAGGTCACTATTTTTATTTTCACTTTATTAGCGTTTCGAAATTGAGACGTACCTAAAACACTTTAGTTTCTAAATAGCACTGGATTTGTTAACATGAAGTTGTTCAAGGTTAAATTTTCGGAAAACACATTCTGATTTTCCGAACTTCGTGTAAATCACAAACATTATTTTACGACAATTCTTGCAAAACATAATATACTCCATCATTTGAAGTATCCCTGCGTGACAGAAGATACTCAATTGCCTTCACAATTTCACCACGAATCTAAATCAGCATGGATAACTTCCGTACCTAACCTCACAATGGCCCGGTGCACTGGACTGCACTGACGCGATCGTCAGTGCAGTTTAGGGCGTCCCGAGTGCGCCCTCGTTCCGTGTCGATGTGCGAATGGAACATGCGCTTCTTTGCACTGGTGCGCCCTAGCGGTCGAATGGAACACGAAAGCTGCCCTGAGTGCGCACTCAGTGCGCACCAGTGCGGCGAATGGAAAACGCTGTAAGTCACGTTCTCCGAACCTCCGAACAGCTCCAAGCGTGTCAAGAAACCGCTCGGGAAATCGGCAATCTGAACACTTCGCTGGCCCTTTCTTACCAGTAGGAGGGGGAGCGAGTCATGCAACGAACACACGCTGTGTGGATGTCGTTGAGTGCCAGCAGTTTCTTCGGCGTCAACGCCTCTTAAGAGGACTGATGCGCCGACTAGCGAGCGATTTAATACACATCTCAACACAACAGATTATATGGAATTTTGAAAAATATGTGACACTGAAAAAGTGGCCTATAATTATTTTTAATAGAATATATCTTGTCATATTTTTATTCTCGTTATTTTCTCGGGCTACCGCCGGTAGCCTCGGTAGCCCAAAGTATACGCCACTGTACGAGGTTTGTTTGCTCATGAACAAAGGCTGTTCAAAAATATGCAGACTGTTTGAATTGCGCGGCTCTAGTTGATTCTAGGGGAATCCGTTGATGTTGATTGCTCATATTAGCTGATTATGACACCATTTTCCGATTGAAGATTTGTTTATTAGCTACATAGTGTTTAAAGAAGAGCAATTGTTTCGTTTGGCGGTTTTCAGAATGAATGAGCTGAAGGAGCAACGTCTTTTTGTGAAATGTTGTGCTAAAATTTGACAACCTGCGACTGAAAATGTTGTTATGCTGAACACGGATTACGGTGATGTTGCTATAAAGGGTATGGCATGTTTCAAGTGGCAGGACCCTTTTAAAAATGGTCGAAAGTCCATTGAAGATGATAAGCGTCGTGGACGTCCATGCCAACTGACATCCCACACGTCGACAAAATCAACACCCCCGTGAGGGCAGCAAATCGACGTCTGACTGCTAGAGAACTTGTTGATGCATCGTATTGCTGTGAAGTACGTGCTACGTCTGAGGGCGGAGGAAAAAAGCCTATCGTGTCCAGCTTTGTCAGGAACTGCTTGATCGTTCAGAAGATATCTTCTAAATTTCTTGTCAAGGATCATAACAGGTGATGAATCACGGTTAATGGTTAGGACATTGAAACCAAGATTCAATTGTATCAGTGCATGGGTGAAAAGTTTCCCAGATCCTCGCCAAGTTCGATTCAAGGACAAGTGGATGCTGACAGTTTTTTATGCTAAGAGTATTGTTCCCCAGGAGTCTTTCCCTGAAGGTTCCACATGAACCACAATTACTACATTGAAGTTATGTAACGGCTGAATGACGCCATACGTCGCGGAAGGCTAGATATGTGGACGAGTGGCGATTGGTTTTTCCATCACGATACCGCTCCAGCCCATTCAGTCCTCAGAATTCGTTATTTTGGGGCCACACACTCGATCACTCTTCTCCTCCTGACCTTGCTCCTTGTGACTTTTTCCTGATCCCTAAAGTCAAAAGACCCTTGAAGAGATGAAGATTTGAAACGATTTCCGAGATTAACGCAAATGTGACAAAGGGGCTGAAAAACGTTACAAAGTATACCAGGCCTGTTTCAACAAGGTCACCGTTGGAAACTCCGTTGGGATAAATGAGTGTGTGGAAGAGGAAAGTACTTTGAAGGGGACCCAGAAGTGTAACTTCTAAATAAAGTACATTTTGTTTTATGACGTCAGTGCCCGTTTTTTTGTACGGCGCTCGTATGTCCCGAATCGCAATCCTTGTTTGGGCCGGTAGTAAATCTGGTAACACTGCTACCTTCATTGGGCGAACAATACGACAGATTGAAAAGCAGGCTAGGCTTGTGAGCCGGGCGCTGTCCTGTATTGCGACCTCGCGGGCCTAATTCAGAACGGATAGGTAAAATGAGTGATCCTTAAAAGTGAAGCCAACGAGACCGGTTGGTGGGTCTGGTGAGCGGAGGTGGCCAATCAGTCGCCAGCGGTACCTGCTTCTTTGTGGGAACCATGTGGCAGCGAGAGAATTATCGACGGTGCAAAAGAAAACTTGACCATGTATCGCCACTTAAGGGGCCGCAATCATAGTTGAAACAGAAAATGAGCGCCTCTTCAACACCAGCGAGGCCCGCTGGCGGGCCTGAGCCGCGCTCGCCTGGGAAAAGCCTCGACGCGCCTCCGCTCCGAGACACCGCCCCAGCCAGGACAAGCTCCCTCTCGACTCGGCTTCCGACGCGTCCTAGTGTGGTGTCGTGCACGCAAGTGAGTGAATAGAGGGAGAGGCGGGGACAGAGATGAAAACAATATCCTTGGTCGGTTTGTTAAGGTTCTGCTCTGGCATTCGCAAGGTACTGATCGGAGAAAGCGACGACAGCGGTCGGTCACTAGAATTCTCCTCCACAGAGTGGTTGAATTCGACCTAGCTGTCTACTTACACTTAAACACCGTCTACCGTCAGGACTCAAACCCTACGACCTCTGGAGGGGTGCAATTCACCCGTCAACACTGCAGTGTTTGGAGGAATTCCGGAGGAGTCCAGTGAGAGCGGGCGTTCGCTTGTACGTGTGTGATGAACGTCTGCGAGCCCGCGGCCCCGCTCTAAGCCCGCGAGTCTGGCTTGCTCTTGGAAGTGACCGAATTTTATTCACAATCCTTACTATCAAACGAGTAACCAGTTTCTACGAAGTAGGTCGCCTTTTTTGGACCGACTTTAACGTTGATAAACGTACATAATATTTATTATGGTTTTATTCTATTGAAAATTATAGGTTTCTTCACGTTCAATTCATCTTAGTAGATTCACTATTTACAGCCTTTAAAAATTTTTGAGATTGACATAAACGATAGAATACGGCATTTGGAAGGATTGGAACTTTTAGGAGTAAGAACATTTTGAGAAACATTTAGGATTTGGATTAAATCAAGATTCGTCCCACCTCTCCTCTATATTCACAAACCTTGTCGATGTGGACTCCAGCAAAGTACATTTTATCAGAGCAGAACGACACGTTGTATGCTCAAAGTTTGAAAAAAAATCAACTTCCTACTCTCAGCTCAATGAGATATTTTTTTGAATTATAAAAGTGCCAGAAATACTATCTGATATTCAATGTTTAGAAAAAAGTTAATATCTGATTTCTACATTGTTTTGCGAAACTTCTACAACAAGTAAAACAACGGAACAATTATGAAATTTCATATTTCTTTAACTGCGAGTTGCATGTTGAATACGAGACAACCGCATTCACTGATCAGCGCTCGCGTGCAACGTGAAGCAACATCGACGTCGGACGAGGCTCTAAGGCCGAGTGCACCTGATGCAGCACTCCCTTGCCGAATTCCCCCGCAATTATCAGCATCACTGCCACCTCCACTCATAAAAACGTTCACTACACTAAAAGGATTAATTACCATAGCAGCTAAGGTACCCAGAAACAATAATCAATAAACGAGTGAATCAACCACACCTTTTACCGGCTGACGTAGCTCTGGGGTACAACTGTTGCCACTGCAGAGAGCAAAGTCAAACTCAGTTGTTCTCTGGGAAATTTTAATGGCCGGCAGCTGCTCTGATCAATTCCGTAGTTTCTCCCATCAATACCATAATTTACTGACCATGACCGCGGTCACTTGAACAATTTTGTGAATTTCCTTGGTTTCTACGAACGAAACCGGGAAATGTCGGAGCAGTACCGTAACAAATCGTAACACGGACCGCGCGAGATCTTTCCTACCTCATTCTTGTCCTCTACTCGTCTCTTATGCACACATACATACATACATACATACATACACACCGACATGCCCTACGCTACCACACATATCGAGATACTAGTAGGGCGCTTAGAGTATTCCACAGAGGCGGACCCTCGCTGACGGAGATCCCTGAAGAGGGAGAAACCGCCACACACCGACGTTATATGTTGCTGTTGTAGCATCTCACACTGTAGCGGTGGTAGCACACCCAACCACAAGGGATATAATACGCGCGACACGAGACTAATGACTCTAGTAGGTTTCAATCCCGGGAACACAAAATGATCAATCGACCAGTGCAGTTGGCCCTTTCGGAGTCGGCAGACGAAAGTAAGGCGCCGGGGTCAATCCGCTCAGCGCTGCCGAAGAGGAAGCCAGGAGCTCGCTGCGCGGGCGGAGGTCGCGGCCGGCGGGGGCCCACTTGCCTCGGGGCGACCCGCGGGGGCACGCGGCCCCGGCTGCAGCGGGCGCGTGGCGTGGCGTGGCGTGGCGGAGCGCTGCGAAGGCGAGCTAATTCGGGACGCGCGCGCGCTCCGCCTCCGCCTCCGCCTCCGCTGCCCGCGCGCGCATCGCATCGCATCGCGTCGCGTCGCATCGCTTCGCATCCGCGTCCCCAGTCTTCCGGCTTGGCTCAGTGCCCTGCACCGCCCGGCCCAGGCCCGGCCCGGCCCGCCACTCGATTCAACACTCCACACCGCTCGCCACACCTTCGCCGCTTTTCCTCGACGCTCTTCGCTACCCCGTCCCGCCACATTTCCTCAGCGCTCGCGCCCTCCGGCACGAGTCAGTCGCAGGACGATTCGCGCTACAAATAACACTGTTTTATCTGATGATAAAGTATTAAGATAATGCGAATGAAAATACATTCTCTTGGTCAACTACCAACACTTGTGGTTTCGATCGTTAAGGCAACGCCTTGCAGCTGAAGTGTAATCGAGATTGGGTGGTCGCGGGTGCGATCCCCGCCAGGAGACAGAAATTTGCACCGTGTGTTTAGATTGCGGCGCCTCGCCTGGCGGAATCAAAGTCGAAGGCGGCCTGCACTCCGCAATGCTTTATGCGATTTCCCTCGTCTCTTCCAGACGAATGCCGGAGCGGGAACATAGTGTACGGGTCACGGACTGCGAGCGATCCTTCTTAACCTATCTTGTCCCCATTCCCCATCTCCAGGGCCGAGCGATATGTTTTTACCTCTTCAAGTCTCACCATCTCGGCGCCATAAGCCACCCCTAGCGTCACGGTACGAATGAACAATCCTTTTCTCGTGAGTTCTCAGAACGTGAGTTCTCGGACGAGGTTGGCTTTGTGTCGAAACAAAGAACCCTTTTAGCGCTTGTGATCGCCTTTCGAGTCCACGGTGATCGTGTTTCCGGTTGCATTACGTTCCTGGCGAGATCTTTTCTCTTTGCAAGGACGAGAGAGCCATTATCTATAAAGTTACAGGGTGACCTCTGGGTGGTGAACACTCATGGAGAAAGTTATCATTATCTCTTTTGGACAGATTGGAACCTTTCTTCTATTTTCTTTCGTTGACAAACACTACGCTATAATTTAATAACCAATAGATTCTTTCTAGATCTTGATTCCTTTACTAGATGCAACATTCCGTACTTCGTAAATCCTTTCGTGACTCACTTGAATATAAAAGATACTTCTTTGTTTTCATACTAATGATCATACGGAGGCATTTTTACTTTTTCGCGTAAGCATATAAGGAGAGTATAGTAGAATAGAGAAAGTTATGTAATGCTGAGGAAAACCGATTTCAAAATTTCAACGGAAATACTAGTTTTAGGGTCCCGATCTAACTAAAAAGTGTTTTTTTTTTCAAAACGTCCGTCCGCTATTCATCTGTCGATATGATCGACCGACCGACCGACCGTCTGTGTCTGTCTGTCTGCCTGTCTGTCCGTCCGTCTGTGTCTGTCTGTCCGTCCGTCTGTGTCTGTCTGTCCGTCCGTCTGTGTCTGTCTGTCCGTCCGTCTGTGTCTGTCTCTCCGTCCGTCTGTGTCTGTCTCTCCGTCCGTCTGTGTCTGTCTCTCCGTCCGTCTGTGTCTGTCTCTCCGTCCGTCTGTGTCTGTCTCTCCGTCCGTCTGTGTCTGTCTCTCCGTCCGTCTGTGTCTGTCTCTCCGTCCGTCTGTGTCTGTCTCCGTCCGTCTGCGTCTGTCTCTCCGTCCGTCTGTGTCTGTCTCTCCGTCCGTCTGTGTCTGTCTCTCCGTCCGTCTGTGTCTGTCCTCTCCGTCCGTCTGTGTCTGTCTCTCCGTCCGTCTGTGTCTGTCTCTCCGTCCGTCTGTGTCTGTCTCTCCGTCCGTCTGCGTCTGTCTCTCCGTCCGTCTGTGTCTGTCTCCGTCCGTCTGTGTCTGTCTCTCCGTCCGTCTGTGTCTGTCTCTCCGTCCGTCTGTGTCTGTCTCTCCGTCGTCTGTGTCTGTCTCTCCGTCTGTCTCTCCGTCCGTCTGTGTCTGTCTCTCCGTCCGTCTGTGTCTGTCTCTCCGTCCGTCTGTGTCTGTCTCTCCGTCCGTCTGTGTCTGTCTCTCCGTCCCGTCTGTGACTCTGTCCGTCTCGTCTGTGTCTGTCTCTCCGTCCGTCTGCGTCTCTCCGTCCGTCTGCATCTGTCTCTCCGTCCGTCTGTGTCTGTCTCTCCGTCCGTCTCGTCTGTCTCTCCGTCCGTCTGTGTCTGTCTCTCCGTCCGTCTGTGTCTGTCTGTCCGTCCGTCTGTGTCTGTCTGTCCGTCCGTCTGTGTCTGTCTGTCCGTCCGTCTGTGTCTGTCTCTCCGTCCGTCTGTGTCTGTCTCTCCGTCCGTCTGTGTCTGTCTCTCCGTCCGTCTGTGTCTGTCTCTCCGTCCGTCTGTGTCTGTCTCTCCGTCCGTCTGTGTCTGTCTCTCCGTCCGTCTGTGTCTGTCTCTCCGTCCGTCTGTGTCTGTCTCTCCGTCCGTCTGTGTCTGTCTCTCCATCCGTCTGTGTCTGTCTGTCCGTCCGTCTGTATCTGTCTCTGTCCGTCCGTCCGTCTGTATCTGTCTGTCTGTTTTATCCGTCCGTGTCTGTCTATCCGTCCGTCGGAGTCTGTCTGTCTGTCCATCCGTCTGTCTGTTGTGTCCGTCCGTCTGTGTCCGTCCGTCTGTGTCTGTCTGTCCGTCCGCCTGTGTCTGTTTTTCAGTCTGTCTGTCCGACCGCCTGTGTCTGTTTGTCAGTCTGTCTGTCCGACCGCCTGTGTCTGTTTGTCAGTCTGTCTGTCCGACCGCCTGTGTCTGTCTTTTCGTCTGTGTCTGCCTGTTTGTCTGTCCGTCTGCCTATTCACATTTTGGGGAGGTCTTTACATGAAGCACCCCGGACATTTTCAAAATTTTCTCAAAAGTGGATCCAAATTTTTCTTTAAATTTCTTGTAAAAATTTAGTAAAATACACATAAAGGTGGCATATTCACGGTTATCTTTGAAATTTCGAAAATTGCAAAAGTTAAAATTTTTTCGGCGTCTTCCTACAACTACAAAACTGAAGAGAGAGCTTTTTCCTTCAAATGAAAGTTGTCTACAATGAGTTTTTTTTATTAAGATCATGTACATTTTTTTACTTTTAGTAGTTTTCGAGCAATATTGCATGAAATATTTGCAATTTAAAAAAATAAGATTTTCTTAAAACAGCTCCAAACTTTTTTTCTTTGAACTCTTGGTAGGGATAGTGTTATATGCTCTCTATAAGACGACATAAACACCATATTGCTCTCTATTCTTTTGTTTCTTCAAAAATTACCAAACGTTCTTTTTACTTGTCTCTCGTCGTTAATATTTACGTTAGCTGCAATTGGTTTACGTTATTGTATTTATGAGTAGATGTACTTCAGATAATGTCATATAAAGTTTCTCAAAAACTCAACAGTTTTCTGTTAAAATCAGTTCAAAATTCCGCATTATCAGAACCGCTCAAATGCCATTTTTTGAAAAGTGGCTCCAATTTTCTTCTTCTATTGTTTCCAACAGGTAGTGATAGTTGCACTGTTAAAAACGACAAAGTTAATTTTGCTGTATTTTGTTTGTTTTTTCAAAATTACACAAATATATTTTTTTAAATATCCCTCTCGCTATTAATATGAATATTTCCCGCGATTTCTAAACACTATTGCATTTGAGAGATAAAGTACCTCAAATGACATTTAATGCAGTTATCGAAAACTCAAAAGGTTTGTGAAAAAGAGCTTCAAATGTCGCAGTTACAGTACCGCTTATACGTCACTTTCTTAAAAACGACTCTAGATTTTTCAATGAAAATTGTTATTTATGACGAGGTTTTATTCTTCTTTAATATTCTCAAAATAAAATGTTTCGGTTCTATTAAGAAACCGCAAAATTGAGAAAATGTCAAAAAATGTAGTTCGGGCGGCGATAGCCGGCAGCTGGCAAGAGGATGGAGCAAGATAGTAAAGCCAGTTCACACCAAGGAAATTAGAAAACTTTACTACACAATAACACCACAAGTTTACTTTCTCGACACGAAGTAATATATGTAGTTTAGAGAAAATAACGGAATGCGGCGCAAAATTGCTTTCGAGATTTCACGTTCAGGAAATATACGTTTTGGGGGTCCCCTGATATTGAGTTGTTATTTTTTTTCAATACGTCCGTCCGTCTCTGAACACCACTAACGCCTAAACCACACGGATTTTTTTTTCAATTTAAGAAACCTCTGCCCATCTGGCTCCAGTAGGAGATTTGAGATTTTCAAAAACATTCTTTACAATTTGAAGGTACTTTACATAAAGCCTCGCGGACATTTTCAAAATTCTCAAAAACGGCTCTAAATTTTTTCTTTAAATTTCTCGTAAGAATATAATAAAATACTCTTATATAGAAAGGTATGGGTCCGATTTTCAGAGTTTACTCTGGATTTTCGAAAATTTCAAAAACTTGAATTATTTTCGGCGTCTTCCTACAACTACAAAATTGAAGTTGAGATTTTCCCTTCAAAAAAATGTTTGTGCAATTTTAAATAATAACAAAAACAAAATTTTCTCGAAAACGGCTCCAAATTTTTTCTTGAAACTTTTATTAGTGATAGTGGTAAATGCACCTTACAAAGTGAGATAACCGCCATTTTGTTTTATTCTTTTGGTTTTTTTAATTACATAATTGTAATCGTTTTGACTTACATCGTTAATACGTACAAGAGCGGCAATTTGTTCACATTATTATATTGATGAGTACATTAGCTTTAAATTATGTCAAACAAAATGTCTGGTAAACTCAACAGTTTTCTGTGAAAATGAAGTCAACTTTCCACATTTTGAGAGACTCTCAAATGCCATTTTCTCAAAAAGGCTCCAATTTTTTTCTTCAAACTCTTCTAATAGATAGTGCTAATTGCACTGCTTAATATGACGTAAAGTTCATTTTGAGGAATTCTTTCGTTTTTTCCCCAAAAATTACACAAATATAATTTTTTGAAATATTTGTAATATGGAAATATATCTTAATATGGAAATTTCCTTTGATTTGAATACATTATTGCATTTGCGAGTGGAAGTGCTTCAAATGACTTCAAATGTAGTTTTTTGTAAACTCAATAGATTCACGCGAAACAGAGCATCAAATTTCACATTCACAAAAACACTTCATTTCTTAAAAACGGCTGTAAATTTTTGAATGAAAATTGGTATTGAGGAGAAGGCGTTTCTCTCCTTTAATATTCTTAAAGTAATATTTCGCGTCTACTATTAGGAAACCGAAATGTTGACAAAGTGTCAAAAAATGTACTTTGGCCGGCGATAGATGGCAGCTGGCAAGACCATAAAGCCAGTCCACACCAAGGAAATTACAAAACATTCCTACGAGAAAGTCTGTGCCATTTTGTACCACTAGTTTTGCCTGATGAAGAAGCAACCGAAAGCTTACCCATAACATTGCATCAGCTGAGGTTAACTCAGAGCTATCGTTACCAATTACTGTGCAGCGACTCTAACCGGGAAGTTCTACGTTCGAGTGCCGGCGGTAGCACATTTTCGACAGAAGCTGCATAATTAGGTTGAATGCAGCCGCTGCTTGGAGGATAATTCTAGCGGCCGCATGTTTTGATCGGTAGTTTTTCGTGCTTTCATGCATCAATATCAGGCGAATGCCGGAGCAGTACCCTAAAAAACAGCCCACAGACAGCGCACCATCCTCTTCCATGTCCCATCCTATCATCTTCCACTTCCATGCACTGCACTACCACACATGTTTGTCACTGCCCAGCGGGTGAGGAACGCCGCCACCCCTGCGAAAGAACCCACACCTCACTAGAGGAGAAACGCCCACGCCAGGCGACGCGCCCCGAAGTAATCCATCCACCCACGCCATCGAATCGCCAGCGTCGCGATATGTGTCCACCGACAGCATCCGCGCTGGTGCGAGTATGGGTCACTCGTATAACCATGAGGCATGCTGTACGTCGCTTGTTTTATCGAATATACTCTAATCCTTTATGAGTCTTAGGGCACTTGTGCCATACCGGATGACATGGGGGCTAGCGTTCTGGCTGCTAAACCACATGTCAACGAGTTCAATCTTGGCTGGGTGCAGAGGTTTTCGATGGGTGGAAAGTGCTCAGTGTGTCATATCACGCGTATGGAATGAAAAATCTGACAGGTGCCTACCAAAAGTAAATCCTTTCGTTAATATCCATTTCTAACGAGACTGACGAACTCATAAAAAGGAAATTCCAGTATTATCAGTTAGGGCTGACATCAGGCGAATGAAATGAGTCACACCACGGCATTTAAGGGACGTCGCGAGGCGAACCTGCGCAAAAACGAATCCTTAGATCCGCGCAAGGGAAAGCACTTAAAGGGTACCCGGATCGCTTACCGATTGCGGAACTCATCCAATGGCTATCAAACCTAAAAAAACCGCACCCCAAATTGAAAACTAGGCCAAAACCAAATTGTTCATAGGAACAATTTATCATAAGTCACTCTTTATATCACAAATCATTGCATGGAGTTGTGTCGGAGCGCGTCGCAGTCGCGACAAGAAACAATCGGCCAACAATTGAACCAAAGCAACTGACGTGACAGTGCCAACCAGCAGCTATTGTGGCGCGTTGGTATGGTGGACGGTGGTTGCTGTTTCGAATCCAGCTTTGGCATGGCTATTTGCCCTGTGTCGTGGCTTGGTGTGCACTCCCGCCCTCCACTCTGAGGCCCTCTCTTCTGGCCTGTCCGGGAAGGGTAGAAGCACGATATGCGAGGAAGAAAGTTTGCCCCCGTGCAACGCCGTCCCTTGCGCCAGACCGGACCAAGACGGTGGGGCCCCCGGGCCACTATTGGAAGATACAGCAAGAAACACTCCGGAAACCATATCAGCTGACTGAAAGGGGAGATTCGGTAAATACCCTAGTGGCCCATCGAATACCAAAAATCTCCAAGTAATCCAAAATCAGATCCTCCCGCACAATCATGAACGATCCATGGTATATCCCCAATGCACAACTTCACAAAGAATTCTAGTTAGAACAGTTAAGCAACCACATTATTTCTTTTATCCATACACTTCTTCTTAAACATTCTAAATATACCCAGTCTAACCCTGTCTAAGTCATTGTCATACTCCAATACACAAAACCCGTTTAAGAATAAATTCTCGTTTCACAATTTCCTAAAGAAATTCTCAGATCTCGATCCAAAGTAGGGTTATAATGAAAAGATACCACTATAGTAGTAAGATTATTGTACGTTAATTTTAAGTAATTGTAAGCAATCATAACTAGAGTGTAGCCCGCGCGCGTGCGTGCGTGTGTGTGTGTGTGAGTGTGTGTGTGTGTGTGCGTGAGTGTGTGCGTGAGTGTGTGCGTGAGTGTGTGTGTGAGTGCGCGGGGGGGGGGGGCACCAAGAGATCCAATAGGACGGACACCCCAGAAGGCACACACAGACACAACTAACAGTTATCGTTTACTGACTAGCAATTTAGCAGTCACCAATTTACACAAGAGATGTTGGGCGCGGAAAGACGCAAACTACTTTCATTAGACAACAGGAGAAAACAACCTGCCCTTCACCAGTATCATATTTTCGTTAAAACTTCATGATAACATTACACACAATTAATTACTGCGTCTATTATTCAGAGACGAAGCGTAGCCTGACCTGTGAAAGGCACGTGGCTTGGGTGCGTTTTGCTTTGGGAGAGGACCCGAAACGAATCGAGACGAGAGCTGAGGGCCACCATTAACCTCATGATGTTGATTCAACTTTTCGTATAGCGCTGCCTTTTATTTACGAACGCTAGTACGAGGATTTATTTTGGCGTTGTCTCCCCATGTGATTTGGCGCGATCTCGCTCGTGCATCGAACCGGGCGCGCCAAGGCCGACGGGACGCGCACGCGTTCACGACGCCCAAGGACACCACGAGCAGAGCGCGTCTTGTGCGGCGCCCAGCGGAGGCGATGTGTTTCGCTACAATCCGCTGGATTGATTCCTCCCTGAAGAACGTGTGTACGATTAGTCTTTTCCCCTTCCTGGCCACTAACGTAGCCTTCCCCTTTTTTCTATCTAAATACTTCTGTATCTCTCAGAAAAGAAACTAATATTGCAATTTGTTAAATTTAAAATGTGATTTTTTACGATAATTCTGCGTCACTTAAAAACGTTGACGAGAACAAATCCTCTAGAAGTGGAGGGGGCGATTAGTTTGAGCAAGAGTTTCATTGTAGGTAATAAATGCTGGTTTTTCCGAACCCTCGCGCTCTACGACGCACCTAATGGGGTGGGAGGTCGGGGGAAAGGGAGAAAAACGTGCTTAGGAGTCCGAGGTTCGGTGTCAGAGTGAGGTTCATGTTTATCGCATTTTGAAGATCGCGCCCCCGCAATGAACTAATTTTCGATACCATAGAACTTTAACTTGGATCAAGCAACAAGAACTGTGTTCTACAATTTATCTGTCCATATACGTACACATTCTAATCGAAGCATGTTAACGTCTTCCCAAATACGTGTGGATTGCATTAGAGGTCGTTAATGGTCGCTTAATTATTACATTGGGCATTATAAGAGATTACCATTCACGGTTTAGCTCGTTGGTCAGCGTGCTCGCTTTCCATGACGTGAACCAGGGTTCGATTTCCGGCCGCGCAAGATTAAAATGTGCGTTTTCCTCGCCATGGCTCGGTGTAGGTTGAGAAGACCAGAATACGGCGTGGGAATGTCTTCGTGCTTATTTAATTATATTAATTTAATTATTAAATTGAATGTAGATTTAATGTATGACTGCATATTAATATTAATGTAACTTGTACCTTAAAGGGAGATTAACAGACTTGTTAATACAGTATGTCATACAGTCATGTATGTCAAACAGTAAGTGTTAGCCTCTGGATGGCTCATGGGCAGCGTACTAGCTTCCCTTGCTGTAATCCCGGGTTCGATTCCCGGTCGAGGCAAAAACAGAGTTGTAGGTTTCCTTCAAAATCGCCCCAGTTTCTGTAGCTGTGTGGCGAAGAAAAGCTCAAACATTCGGATCTTGCTAGTTGCTGTGAAGAAAATACGTCATGTTCGCCTCATGTCGCTCCATCCCCAAAGCATGGGAATTTAACTAGGCCCAGGCATGGGGACACAGGTAGCTAGCCGGCGAAATCGGACTACCGATCCAATAACGCCAAATACATACATACAGTAAATATAATGTACACACGCAGTAAATGCAGTAATGTGCAGTAATGTGCATGTGTTCGGTATCAGGGGTACCCCAAAAAGTATTTCCGTTGAAATCTCGAAATCGATTTTCTGCAGCATTACATAACTTTCTTTATGCTACGTTTATGAGAAAGTAAAAAAAACTAGTGCCCCTAGTTAAAACTAGGGACGCTGTACATGTCCTAATAGTAACCACTTTTACTGAGGGCTATATAAAACATTTTCAAAGAACTTCTTACAAGAATCAAAACCAATGTTTATGCCATAATCAAGGTAAATCGATTAATTTCAAAACCATTGTTTGGCACTGTTTTGATCTCATTATACAGTACTCTATAGATCTTGAAAAGTTATCACGAGTGATCAGTTGATCAGAATGCAACTTAGAAGAACATCGTACGAGACACTAAGCTTGGATGGAATGGGCATAATCGATACAGCATGTCTCTACAGAAAACAGAACAATAGTTTGTAGTAAAGATAGTATTTCTATGAAAGATTCTATTTCTATGAAAAAAATCTCCCTCGATGGTCTCAGAATTATTTGCAAATCTGATTGATGTTTCCGGGCACTGATATGCCATTAGTCCCCTATGTATAGAACACGCGAAATTGCACCAGGTATGGTGTTTACCAGAATTCTCATTCCAGTATCCCATACATATAAAAGTCCCATGTCGACTGCACAACTGGATGAATTCCAAAGTGAAGGAAGGATTAAGTAAACAAACAACTGGCAAGGGTCTATTCATACATCGTGCTCCAGTTATTCTCTCACCCATTAATCCCGTTGTTTCTTGAAAATTGAAAATCAGTGTCTAGACGGAAATATAGACTGAATACCAAATACCAACGCATCAACAAATCTTATCACTCACTTTATTCTTGAAGCAAACGTACACCGTTTACTACTTTCGTCTTATCAGCCACGGTACGCTGAATGATACTTTTACACTCCTTTCATGAGATAAACTTTCCGGAGATTTGGTAGGTCTGAAGAACGAAATGTGTACAACAGATTAAGTACAAACTGTAAAAAGGAGAAAGGTGGAGACAGAACCGGCGGCAACAGGCTATGGAGTGAAAAAAATCAATAAACACGAGTAATAAAAAGTGCATTATAGTGTAAATAACTTTAATAAAATATTGCGAAATAGAAATTATTAATATGTTTTCGTGATCATTTTATATTATTCCTTCCGTCAAATTTTTATGAATTTTGCAGTATATCAGGAACCCGCGTTTCTTGTTCATGGGATTTGATTCATAAATTAAACCATTATTTCAGTTTGCCGACGTTTCTGAGTTTTATTAGAACACCGTGTTTTCGAAAGCATGTTTTTTGTTTTGCCGTCAATTGTCTCAATGCATAACTAATACAAAACCTCGAGTTCCCACTGGTAGTCAAGCCAGAACCACGTGCGCGGGAGGTGAATATACTTTTATGTGACACCGCCACTACACATAAAATTATGTATAAATAATATTTCGATATAGCTTTTTATTAAACTTAGTTTTAATTAATTTCCCTGAATTACTTACGTTTTATTTATATATTAGTGTTCTGAATTTTGGAAATTACATTTCCGCCTTTCGATGGGGCTGTAACCTTCAGTTTGTCCGGCCACTGATCGGGACATGTACATTTTAGCGAAAAAAGTGCGAGTGATTTAAATAATTTGACTCTGCGATTCCCGGACTATCTTTCGACCTCTTTTACAAGAATTGTTTGCTTCATCGACATTACGTTTTCTCTCTTGCATACCGCATCCGTAATCGTGACGCAAAGAATTGCACAAACTTTAAAGATAATTTCGTATATAATATTCCCGTAAATATCTCGATTTTAAGATGCTAAGTTTTTAATCATATTAGAGCAATGAATACAAAATGAGTGTTTTTAAAATTGCCCATAACCTTTCTGGAGTGCGATTTGTGAAGAGCATTCGTATTTGTAGTGCGACAGAATATCGTTGTGAATGCCTATTTATAATGTTATAGTCTTCTAAACAACCTAATTCCTTAAGAAAAACGACGATAACAAAAGAAGAGGATCAAATTTGTAATTTATTACTATCTATGTTTTAGTCTTTTTTATCGCAAAACAATTAACCATCAAGTTTATTAATATTTTTCGTAATCAATGGGATGTTAGTTACGAGGGCCATTCAATAATTAAAGAGACAAATTGGTCTGGAGAAATAAACGTTTATTTTTACGTAACAGAACATTTCCTACTTTTCAATACAATCCCCACCAACATTTATTCACTTGTCCCAACGGGTTAAAAGATTTTTTACACCGGCTGCAAAGAAAGAAAGATCCACGACGTTTCTCTCTTAAGTCTGGCTTCACCTTGTTCAAATGTATATCTGTGTAGTATTGGCTGTTTATTGTGTGCTGTTATCGCTGTTCATCGAGATAATCACACAAAAACGCTCCTACAGCGTCCCCAAACACCGTCAACATGACTTTTCCTGCTGATGCGGCCACAACGGTGTTCGTCAGTCAGTGAGTCTCGACCACTTTTGAACAGTTCTATTCACTTGTAAAAATTCCCGCGGGTCATACAACTTCCACCATACACTTAAGTCGTTATAGAAAATATATTAGCTGTTTTTCACATTCAGTAAGTAAAAAAAACTAATCATAGAACATTGTTCAATCAATGTGGAGTTTTCAGGTCGACTCGCCATTGTTCAACTTAATTTTGAGGTTATGAACACAATAATGCTGATCACTTACTATATGATTGAAGGCGTTGTCATTGTCAACAATATTATTTATTTCTATAAGAGCAGCTTTTGATGGCTTAGCCATCATCATCAGTTTTCTGCTGTCTGGAAGTCACAAAAACGACTGATGATGGCTAAGCCATCAAAAGCTGCTCTTATTAAAATAAATAATATTGTTGACAGTGACAACGCCTTCAAGCATTTCAATTATGTAAATATCAACTACAACTCTCCACTAAACGAATACACTTACTTATATGGTCATCCCAGTGATGTCCACTTAAAAGTCCTAAAACTACCAAACATGTCCTACCAACTGTTTTTTTCTCCACACCAATTTGTCTCTTTAATTATTGAATGATCTACGTACACTAATGAAGCGTTAGTTCATATTCGGCTATTGGGCCATAATTGACTCCTCTTCAAAATTTCATAGACTACACAGGCTGTCGTTTCCGACCCCGCTGGGAAACCCTGATTTAACATGTTATTTATTGTAAATATTAATAAGTAACAAATAAATGTGCATTAAATAATAAAATAATAATTAAGATAACACAATACAAATATCCAGGTAAATCGAATTAGAATTTAAATATAAAGGTACGAAAGTTCATAGTGGTCAAAATTATCTCAAGGGTGGAGTTCTCCCTTTCCAACGTTTGCCTCCCGTTACAACTTTTGTGAAGGTTAGACTTCACATTGAAGTATATTGTCACCTTCCTTACTCCCCCCTTAGATGCGAGGTTTTTTGGATGACTCGAGCAGAAGATTATATTTGTTCGATGAGTGACATCCGTATTAACAATGGATGTCACCAGTTTTATTACAGTTGAAATGTTCCCACCGTAATGCAGGGTATAGGGGTCCTCTTTCGATACCAAGGAAAAGAAAGATCTGGTACTTATGAAAAATTAACAGGGAGAGTATATTCTTTCTTAGAATTACAAAAATTTGAAAAGAATGGCAACAATCGTTAAATTTGATTACATCACACATTAGCACTTGAGACAAACCACTTACAATGATTATATTCTATGTTCAATAACAATCAAAAGACACTATCTGAAAAAATGAACATACATATGTAGCCGTACGTACAAAAATTCACAACACAAAAGAAAAGAATCGGGAAATTATTCTCAAATAATTCCCGTACAGAACGTAACAACTCTAGTGCGAATTATAAATGAACTTCAACTTATTTACAATTACATTAAATTGTGTAACCCAGTTAAACAAAATTTCAGTTACAGCAGGAATCTAATACCTTTTTCCCAGAAATCTCACAAAGAATATGTCAGTGAATAAGTAACTAGAATGCATTTTTTTTGTTATTTAAGGACGCATCAACATCTATGTCATCAGCGACCACTATTGGAGATAACGTTATGGTAACTGTGAAGATGAAACGATATGATGATAAAGGGGTGAAAGGACTAATACACATATAACCATACCCGAGGCGGGACTCGAACCCGCGACCTTCAAGTCCGAAATTGCTACGACACTACTGCCTTAGCGATCTCGGCCATCGGGGCCGGCAAAATGCGTTCTTTGATGAAATAATAAAATGCAACACCAAATTAATACTTTCTTTGGCCTCGAAAGAATTCGTTACTTCCGAAGACTTCTGTAGCGTGGAATTTACAATAGCCTTAAAATATTAAATCATCTGTTTTCAGTTACGACAGTCGTTGAATAAATTACAATTTTTATAGCGTGATTTTGAACACTTTTTATAGCATTCGTGTACGCCTAAAGTAACTAGAGTTCTATTCACTTTGCTTGCAAATATATCTTCTAGCTAAATTTCGCTCGATACGCTTACAAGGGAAGACGGCAATGCAGTTCACAGTAGAACGTTACAACTCACGATACCACCGGTCGTTTTAAAATCTGCACGCAGTCGTCGGGAATATAATGTCCGCTGCAACCAAGGTCAGACAGCTGAGTTTCCTGGCGTGGTGTCGTTTCCGCAGCGAATTCTAGTGTGACGTCGTGGGAATACACAATAATCACAGACACGAGCTTCAATGATAAATATGTACAGGTTTATTCACAATATGTACAGTACTACTTTAAGTTACAGCTCTGGTAGATCTTTACTTTCCTGATCGCAGGAGCGATCCTTAAAAATGAATAACTGACTCGTGGCCCGCGCCACTCCTCAGCGAGCCTCCCGCACACAGCAGACAGCTCCGGCGACCTCTTGTCACCCGTGGATATAGTCCACAACGGCGTCCCAACACATGGTTTGCCGCACGAGCCTAGCTCGGCTCCGCACCGCCCTGGGCGCAAGTTTTTGTGCGTTCGCACGAGGGTTCCCTCTCAGCTCAACAAACCCCACCCCCGCGCTCTGCGTCCGCTCTTATATAGCCCCCACCCACGTGACCTGAAACGTCACTGGGTTTTGCACACGGCCCACACTGACCGCTTTGCCAGGCATTTTTGGACATCCATTTCCCTGGATTCCAAGAATTTGACACGCGGCACGCGGCAAAAATGCGCTGTCCCGTACTTTGGGCATCCCTTTCCCTAGCTCTCAGGATTTCCCAGAATACCTCGGCGTGTCACATCCTGCCTGGCCCCTGGCGTTTAATCCTCTGCCGCCGCCCTTTGTGGCGGTTGCTAACTGTAGTCCTACAATACGTTACATACTTCTCCATACCCTATTTTGAATTTTTTATGCAGGATATAACCACAATAAAAAATTCGTCCCGCAACTAGATTTGTGATCTGGATATGATTATACCATTTACCTGGCCATTGGGCTCACACTCTATTGATCTCTCTAACCTACTCTATATTTACAACATATTTTTTTATCAAAATCTAGCTAATATAAATAACTAACCTACTTCACGTACCTCCTTTCATTCTAATATATACAATTTTCTACAATCTTAAATTACATACAGTCTGCCGCAATTACCTCCGTAGTATTCACAATCAAATGATGTGATACTTTCCCTGATACCCCCAGAACCAACAATGTCTTCAGAGCTTCACTTTGTACCCATAATTGCACATACATAAGACACACAGGAAACAAACAGAATACACAAACAATACACTTTCAACAATTTGTTACATATATACAGTGATTCTTCTCTTGTCTTGATTTTATACAATGCAATCAAGTGATTCGGTTCAGTGTAGCCCTCCGCATTCCCAGTTCAGTTCAGGTTCCATGTATCAGTAAAACATACGGCTTAAGGCATCAGCATTTACGTGATCCTTACCCCCTTTATGAATAATTTCTAAATTGTATGCTTGGATCATTAATGACCAACGCATCAATCTCGGGTTTTTACTTGAACAATTATTTAGCCATACTAATGGGTTGTGGTCTGTTTCCACTTTAATTTTTGCATTTCCATCCAAATAGTACTTTAGTTTCTGCAATGCCCATATTATGGCTGTGCACTCCTGTTCTGTTGTACATCGTAATAATTCCGAATCTGTGAATTTACGACTTAAGCATAACACCGGTTTTTCTTCTCCTCTATCATTATACTGTGCCAAAATGATGCCAATACCTCTTTTTGACGCATCACACTGCACTATAAAATCCTTATTAAAATCTGGCGCGTGAAGGACGGGTTCGTGACAGAGAGCGTTTCTCAGTTTCTCGAATGCCATCTCGCATGCTGGCGTCCACGTTACCCTGCCTTGCCGTTCGCGACCCCGCAATAAGTCCGTTAATGGCGCTGATATACCCGCATAATCGGGAATAAATTTCCTGTAGTAACCCGTTAATCCGAGAAAAGCACGCACT